>JABASH010004144.1:0-14734 GCA_019776445.1 Tomocerus maximus | reverse complement strand
CTTAAAAGAATGGGATCAAATACATTGGTCTCATAGAGAAGGCAAAACAGGGTTGAATCCAAGTAGCAGGAATTATTGCTACCGCATATTCCTCTTCCCACACCGGTTCCTATAATTGGACAATATTGATGCAATTAAAGTCATCTTTGCAAGGCAATAAAATGGATGAGATGTGAACTAAGTAACTCACTTCCGCTACCGGTATCTTTCTGTTCACAAAAGCTGCTTTGATCCATCTTTATTTTACCAGGATTCCTATAATTCAAATCAAAAGGATATAATATAGTATTCATTGAACCGTATAGTAAAGGGTTATTTGTAGTTAGACAGACATTCCATTGCTAACCTATTCGACACCCAAATGTACTGTTCTGCTTTGCTTAATTTACTAATCAACCACACTAACTTACACCATTAACAGTAATCAAAATATCTTGTAAATGTAGGTAACATTTACATGTACAAGTTTTCCTGATCGAGGTTGCTGTAATATGAACAGATTTTACTGGTAACTTACGTATTGCTTTGGTTGTGTGATTATTGTCTCAGTCTCAACTTAGTAGTTACTTTTACTCGAAGGTTTTTTTTTGATATTTATATTAAAGTACATGTAGGTTCAAATGAAACCTTTTATTTTATCACAGGCTTCGGTTTCCTAGCTGTGTAGAAGAGGAGGGGTTAAAAGTAAATTGCCGACGCTATGACGTATTACCCTTCAATTGAAGATGACATGAGTCAGGCTAGACCAGTTTAGCGCATGCTAATTATTTCTTCCTTATAAAATGGCTGACAATAATGATACATATACATAGCACACACAAGTAGTATATTGAATCATATAATATTGGGATTGAGACTAGTGATCGACAGAATTAGGTTCACAAAAGGTTATATAAGAGTCAGCAAAATTGCGAACGTGTGAGTTCAAGATTCGGTAGTTGCACATTGCACATTAGTATGTACATTTTGTACATAATATATTTGTGGCAGTATAGAATCCTTTACTTTCTTCACATTATGATGTAGGTACAAGGTACAACATAGCACAAAGCACAAGTGCAATCATTTACCATACAGTACCCAATACCCATACTATGTTAGAAGACTACATACATGATTACGTACTTCGGTATAATATTATCATGCTCTTTGTTCTGTACATGTAGTAGTAATAATAATTTACTAATCCTATCAATATATTCCAATCAATTCTATTTACTTGCTTGCCTAATGTAAATCTGCAGAACTTTTCACCACCTAAATAAAGATAAGAAAGAATACTGCGTGCATTGCAATAGACTAGACGATGAGTCATTTAACGTCTTCTGTTGCCTGTGACGTGAGTGTAAGTGTAAGCGCTATAAAAGCAGTGTACCCAAAATACCACTTTCTAGGCTTTTTACCATAACAGTTGTTTTGTAATTGCACATGTATTTAATCCTACAATTGTGCTACATATTTTTACCACTTCAACCTTTGTGTATTTTTGTACACTGATTATAATAACATAAGCAAGGGAAAATGCAAAGAACATGTAAATAGCTTTCTATAGCTGGCTGTCTATATAGGGTGCGAGTTTGTTAATAATGTTCATCCTATAATATGTGCTTGGTATTGGTATATATACGTCATTTTATTCTGATACTACTTTAGCTTTGATATTTGTGTGGATGTGTATCGTTAGGGCTGTGGTGGGCATAAAATGAGTGTTACAAAATAATATTATGAATTGTCTCACTCCATAGTGCTGAAGTTGTAAATGAACATAGGAAGACTAGAAAGACGCTTTACCAATTGCCAGTACGTCAATACTATACAGTGCAGGAACGATTTAGAGTCAGCGTTCGCCATTTTATCGAATATTGTTCGGTTACACACGGGTATTTATTGCACACCAAATTCAGTCGCACATTAAAAAATTGACTTGGAGTTTTATTTTTAATTAATTTTGAAGATTTCAAAGGAACAATAATTAAATTATGTCTCAAAAAAATGATTCAGCTGTTAAAGAGTGTATTAACCTAGAGGCAGAGGTAATTTAAAAAATACAGAATGCGCAAGTACAAAATCTGTTCCGGGTTGCGCCTTTGAAATTGTTATCGGTAAATCTTTAATTCCCATATTTTGAATTTTGCTTAGGAATTGAGTCAAATGGAAGTGGAAACGCAAAGCGTTAGTGACGACGACGATGTACAAATCATAGGAGAAGTACGTAGAGAAAGAAATAGCTCCTTCCAGGGAAATTCTGAAGGTGTTATAAGATATACTGGAAATTTGGAAGTTGGAAAACGCGTGGAAAATGACAGAACAGAAGAATCAAAAACCGAGAGCGACACCGACAACGAAGGTGGTATCAGAGGAATACTAGAGCTAGAAATGGCAAAGAAGAAAGAAGAAGGGGTTTTAGAAATATCACTCCATGACACCGATCCATGTTACTCTGCATCTTCCACTTCGGATCCTGGTCTGACTGACCGAAATCGCAAGATACACCACGAATGTGAAGGCCGTGGCCACTTGGTCATTACTAACGTTGATGCGGCCGGGACTTCAAAATCAAAACCTTCTTTCGTTTTCCAACCAGCCGAGGCTCCGTTTTGTACTCCTAAGTTTTCTACTGGGTTCAATGTAGTAAAGCGAAAAGGTGATGGGGATGAGGAAACCGATGGGGAAAAGTTACGTAAGTTCATGACATCAATACCAAGATATCAAGTAGACTAATACTAAATAATTTCATTGATATCTAGAAAGTATTAAAAACAGGGTCAGTTGTATGAGATATAAGTAATTGTTGATGAATCTTGGTTTAGCCATCAAGAGAACAGAAATAGAATTGGAAGATCACCGAGGAGGAATAGAATGGAGCAACAATTCTTGCTATTTGGATGTTACTCTCTTTTCCATGTTCTTTGGAACAAATGTTTTTGATTCAAGGTGCTTTGAATTGAAGCAATGCCAGGATCCTGGAGACTGGGTTTCTGTAAGAACTGTCTACGCTTTGAAAAGAATTGCCTCTTTTTTGAGAAACGATGGATTTTGTCCTTCACACGAAACTACAAGATTGAGAGATGTTATTTCCGAAATCAACCCCAAGTTGAAGAGCGCAATGATGGGTAATGAAAACAAAACGATCTAATATTCCCGATTTATATCAACTGTAGATGTAGAAAGCAAAAGCAGTTAATTTAATATAAATAGATTTTCGCAGAATATAGGTTCATAGTGACCTATAAGCATTCCTCCTCTAGGAAACATTAGTCGACGCAGAATCTTGCTTTTGAAATTTTACTAGGATTTAAAGCTTATTATTTTCATGCTAATTGCCTTTAAATTTCGAGCTTTTTATGTGATAAATGCAGATGTGGACGAGTTTCTACAAACCCTGTTGGGACGAGCACTAAAGCTTAGACCTTTCATCAATTACAACGTGAAGTCCAATAATTTCATTCACCAAATTGTGACGGATCCGAATGAACCAGTACATTTTGAAGTGAAGGATATGTTGGCCAAGAGTATGGAGATTCAAAATTTGAAATTTTCTGCGATACCTGTACCTGCTCTCATTTTGAAGATGCCAGTGTCTGATGGAGTACCGGCCTTTGCATCAGCTCTACCTAATTTGGTCATGGATATAGGAAACCTCATGGACAAACCCGACGGTATCATTTCAACTTTTTTAGATTAAATACGTTTTTTGATAACTTTATGTTCAATTAGTGACAATGGTCAGCAGTCAGCACCTTACATGAGCATACATTTATAAATCTTGATCGATCCTATAATCCTAATATTAATTTTGCTAATTTTGTTTTCAGAAAATAACCCTGAAATTTATAAAATGTTCCTCATGGCAGTCATAGCATTAAAAAATAAGCATTTCACTACCTATGTTAGAGAATTCACTACAGAAAGTCCTCATGTCAGTTATGCCGATGAAAATTGGGTCTTTTTTGACTCTTTGCGATGCAAAGTAAGTTGCTGTAATTATTTTTATTATGTAGGTATGCTGGAATTCTAACTATTCAATTTCATTCTCCAGGTAACTTCGCAAGAGTGGTTTACGAGTTTTCTAAGGAGTACTGAGAGGAAATGTGAACGAAAATTCGACAAAAAACATGACGAAACTCGAAAAATGCTGGAAATGATGAAGAACTGCTATATTTGCATTTATTTTTCTCCTCATGCAGTAGAGACAGAAAGTCGATACGATGCTCCCTCATTCGAAACAAAAACATTTGATGGAATATTTCAAGATTGAGGAGTTACGTTACGGCTCTGGCGAATTATGCAAAACCTGTTTTGTAATAACAAACTACAAGTAGAGACTTCCATGAATTGAATGTTTGGTTGTTGAATATCAGATAGGTATAGTGTATAGGTATATGTGACACTTTGTTCCAATAATTCCAAGATTAATTTTTGATTTTGATAATATCTGTTTGTTAATACATTATTTATCTCCTGTAGGCGAGATACTAATACTCTAATCATTTACCCCATATGAAACCATCTATTATATAAAAATGCTTTTTATTGTAAGGTCCGAAGTACATCTATCTAATTGCAACATACATCTAATTCGAAGATTCAATCCATTACATAACTCATCCTCTATGTAACTATATATTATCCACTAAGCATTATTATACGATAAGGTTCTTAATTTCTTGCAATAGACACGATTGTGATGTAATAATGCTTAGTGTTTGCTGTAAATGTAGCATCCTGTTCTAATGATACATACATAGTGCATAGTACCTACATACAATCAGAATAATATAATTGATATAATCCTATATCCTAGATTATATAGTGCCCTGTGCTGTAACTGTCATGACCAAACCGATTCTGGTAATTCAATTGCCTTAACATTTTACAAGCAGGTAGAATAAAACTTTCCAATAGAAAATAACTGTACGTATCAAAATAAATATATCAATAAATGTCTCATCAAAATTATTTAGCATAATTTTATCATTTCGCTAATTTCTGAGTTACTCTGCTCAGGCATTAAAAGCTTCTCTATCATTTTCTCTCAGTCTCTGAATGCATGCTACGAACTACGAACACCATACAGCAAATCTGTACGTGAAGAAAAGTGAGTCATCTAGAACTCTTGCATGCTTGAATACAATATCATATTCATATTATTAGCATTGCTGCTTATCTTATAAGCCTGATTCTGCCAATTGTCAAGGAAAGGATTTTCTGTATCAACCAAAAGCAACCAGGAGCAAGACACAAATGCTGAGATTCCATTTGTTCTAGCACAATTGAATGTTTTCTTTGGTGATATTTTTGTTCTAGTAATCCTATACTATATCCCCGCTGATAAGTACTACGGTTATTCAATATCATTGATTACAATTGGCCAAGAACAGTTTTAGAGGAAGAATAAAGAAGAATTAATCTTAGACAATATAATTATATTCCTATACGGGTTGTTTAATATTTTATCACATTCATATTCAGACACTGCAAGAATGAACAGTCCCGACGAACGCCGATACTCTCGCCAATTGTACGTATTCGGAAAGGAACCCATGATTCGATTTATAAAGACTAAAGTTCTCCTCTCCGGTTTGGGTGGACTTGGAGTAGAAATCGCAAAAAATCTGATTCTGGGAGGAATAAAATCTTTAACTATTCACGATTCAAAAAATTGTTCGTGGTCAGACCTGAGCTCACATTTTTTCTTAACGGAAAAAAATATCGGTGAAAATCGGGCGAAAAGCTGCTTGGCTCACCTAAGGCTTCTCAACCCAGAAAATGTCAGTTTGGAAATGCACACAGGAGAACTGTCGATGCCATTTATTTCCAACTTCAAAATGATTGTTTGCACTGAAGGACAGCAGGATGGCGAGAAGGGTAATTTATCGGATTTCTGTCACGATAATGGCATCTTTTTTATTATGGCTGAAACAAGAGGTCTGTTTTCTCGAGTATTTTGCGATTTCGGGGAAAACTTTGTTGTTGGCGATCCCGATGGAAAAGAACCGCAAAAGATTTCCATTCGCTCTATATCAAAAGAGCTACATGGAATCGTCACTTGTGATGCTGACGATGGTCACGAACTACAAACCGGGGACACCATTGTTATCAATGATGTGAAAGGGATGGCCCAACTCAATGGACTCAAAATTATCATCCGTACGATTAACTCGCATCAGTTTTCCATCGGGAATACAACAGGTAACAAATCCTTATAACACAGCTACCCCATTACCCCATTAATTAGTAATTCATAATGAAATTCGGTCTAACTAAAATGTGCTTTAATTTATTAACACTGGCTCGATTCGGATTTTCGATTTGCGACTCTATACTTACATCTTACCATGAGAATCTCTTTCCTAAGATATTTTTCAAAATATTACCTTGTAATTCCAGATTACTCGGATTACGTGTCTGGGGGTTACATTAAAAAGGAGATGCAGGGAACGGTAAAAAACTTCGATTCATTAATCGAATCGATTGCAAATCCGATGTATATTCTTCCTGATGGTGCGAAACCAGAAAATCCTTTGCAAATCCACTTAGCCTTCCAAGCGTTTGATGCTTTCTTCAAGAAAATGAACCGTATGCCTAATCAGTGGGACAACGACGATTTAAAACTGATGCTGAAGGAGGCAAACCTTATAAATTATAATGCTTTTAACAAGGTTAGTTCAATACATACCTATAATAATATTTCTCAAACTTTCGAGTAAGATTATGTTTTTGTTTTTCAGGATAGTTCTCTAGTGGACAATATCAACTTTGAATTGATGGGGGCTTTTTCGTTCACATGTACGGGGAATATTAGCCCTATGAACTCTCTCATTGGAGGAATAGTTGCCCAAGAGGTAATGAAGGCAGCTTCAGAAAGATTTTGTCCTCTTTTCCAGTGGTTGTTTTTTGACGCTATGGAGTGCATCGATATTGACAGCAGTCGTAAATCACCGAAGGAATATTTCCACCAACCGAAATCACGTTACAGTGGTCAGATTTCTATTTTTGGAAAGCACTTTCAAGAAAAGTTGAGTAATTTGAAGGTTTTCGTTGTAGGAGCTGGCGCAATTGGTAAATTCAATTTATAAATTGAGCAAAAATCACTTAAGCTAGCCTAATAGTAATAGTAAACTTATCTCACTTTAGGTTGCGAATTGCTGAAGAACATGGCACTGATGGGAATCGGCACTGGGAGTCAAGGAAAAATTACTGTCACAGATATGGATTTTATTGAGAAGTCCAATTTGTGTCGTCAGCTCTTGTACAGGGACACGGATATTGGTAAGCCAAAGTCAATTGTTGCAGCAGAGGCTGTAAGAAGAATAAACTCTCAAGTTAAGATTGAGGCTCATGAAAATGAAGTGGGAGTAGAGAGCGAGAATATCTACCATGAAGAATTTTATGTGAACTTGGATCTTATCGCAAATGCTCTGGATAACATCCCTGCAAGGAAATATATGGACAAGATGTGTGTACAGTACAGAAAACCTCTACTCGAGTCAGGAACATCAGGGACTATGGGGAACTCACAAGTCATAGTTCCTTTCTACTCTCAATGCTACAGAGACAAAGGGAACCCTCGACAGAAAGTAATTCCAATGTGCACATTAAAACATTTCCCTTATCAGATAGCACATACAATCCAGTGGGCCCGAGAATTATTTGAAGACACTTTTGTATTGGACGCAAAAAATGCCTGTAGCTACTTAAATGGGAAGAGGTGCTAACTATCTTATCTTAAATGTAATTTTACGCTTGTTCGGTGTACTTACATTTTTTCTTGTAGAATTTGGGAAGAGGACTCTGCCACTTCGGAAAATCTCAAACTGATGATGGTGGACTCTATTCAAAGATTCTTTGGTGAAAAACGTCCTCGGGAATTTTTAGATTGCATCCAATTGGCGAGATACAAATTCGACCAGCTTTTCATTAATAATATACAACAATTACTCCATAATTTTCCAAAGGATCACTTGGACAAACGGGGATGTTTGTTCTGGTCTGGATTCAAACGATGCCCCAAACCTCAGAAGTTTTGCATTGATGATGATATATGCTTCAATTTTGTCTTCAGTGCATCCAATTTATTTGCAGAGGTGTTCGGAATTGCACAGGTGCCTTATCAAGAGGCTGTTTACATATTACTGCGAAAAATTGAGGTGATTGATTCATAATTGAAAGTCTGGGAGTTACACTCTTCAAATTATTAAGATAATATTATTCTGTCTGCAGGATGAAAAGAATACAGAGGACGAATCGGATTTTGTTCCGATAAAATTTCTACATATTGACGATGGGGAAGATGAAGAATTGAAATTGGAGTCAATTTCTCCATTAATCGAGGATGAGGTGGAGGAGATAGTGTCCAGTTTACCTTTGCCTTCAGAATTGAGTGTAAGAGCATTCTGCGGTGATATTTATTACTCAGTATATTATTATAGTGCACTAAATGCTAAAATTATGTCGTTTTATTCCTATAGAATGTGAAAATTAGGCCGCTGAGTTTCGAGAAAGATGGTGATAATTTCCATATTGATTTTATTACGGCAGCTTCCAACTTGCGTGCCCTGTGTTACTCAATTGACCCTGTAGATGCCCTGAGAACAAAGCAGATAGCAGGGAACATCATACCTGCTATTGCTACTAGTACTTCCGTGGCTGCTGGACTTGTTTGTTTTGAGTTATACAAATTGTTTTTGGACAGAGAATTTGCATGTCCCAATTTTAAAGATTGCTTTTTCAATTTGGCTGTCCCGTTAATAAGCTTTACTGGGACTAGTAAAGCAAATAAGATTACTTGCAGCAATGGATTTACTTGGAATCTATGGAGCCGTTTTGACGTACATGAAAGGGATTGCAATACTCTGGGACAATTTATGGAACATTTCAGGAAAATGTACAACTTAGAAATAAGCGTCCTTTCCTTCGGACCTCATCTGCTCTACTACAGTTGGATGTCGGACGAGATGAGAAACTCCATCCTGAGTAAGAATATCAAGGAGGTTAGTTAAAATATTTGCCAACGGGAGATAAAAATAATCTTGTGTTTGTATTCTTATTAAAGAAAACCTTAAAATTCTTATAGGTAGTTGCTGGTTTGGTTGATCAGAATATGAATGCAAAGAAATCGTTGCAGTTTGAAATCCGTTGCAGCAACTTGTCAGAAAAGGACGAATTACCTCCCGTGGTTTACCTTCTTAAGAAATAATGACAACTTTAGTACAGTACATAGTAATTTACATAAACGTAGATGATAATAAAACATGTTTATATTAGCGTTGAGGCAGCGATGATTTTCATTTTGGTAAGTACAGAATTTGCAGTGCAGCATACTAACATAGATTATGCACTTATTTGTATGAATCAAGTTTACTATGCTTGTCTAATTATTGTAATGTACCTACTATTGCCATTCAATCATGTGAATTCATTTTTTGAATTTTTATGCACTATAAATTGTACCAACATGATAAGTATTATCATTAGCTTCACTGCCTACTAAGTTACCACTACAAATAAATGTCATTATGACACAGATAATTTGGTTGATTCTGTTAAGCTTTTACAAATTGACGTTTCCATTGTAAGCACAATAGTAGAAGGAAAGGAGACTAATGTCTTTACAAGAAAGTGTTTAAAGGAATTAGCCATGCATCTTTGTGGTGGAACATTTCACTATTACTATTATTAGACAGCATAAGTAATGTGGGAGCTGGACATGGAGATTAAACTTATAAAGACTCGTGGTTGCAATTGCAAATGTAGAAATATGACGCATGGTTTTGAGTTGCGGGTGTGGGCAGACTTTCATTATGATAGCCATTGGTTGATGCATAAGATGGGCGTTGCGAATGTGAACTGAACATTTGATAGAAGGCAAAGGAAGTGAGATACTCTTGGTGCTGGAAGTTGATACTCCCGTATTGTTTCTTATTACTCAGCGAAAATCATGCATGGAGTTTTAAACATTTGTCGCTAATGCTGCCCTCGTTTGCAATTATCTCTACTTCAGCCGCATAGGTATACAAATATACATCTTCAGGTATTAGATCATATAATATTCGGTGCACACATACCCAAGTGGCTTAATGTGCAGAAAATACTCTCTAATCAACAAGCTGTTAATTTTATGCGTAATAAGCTGTCAGAAAGAACATAAACCTACCACTTAAAATCACAGGTAAATTATTTACAGTATCCTTTAATATAATGATAATTTATTTTCAATTCAAAATTGTGGTGAAATGCATAGGTGTTCCTAAATCTTTACTAAATGTAACCGCTTAAGAAATTAATAGTAATAAATTACTTTGGAAAAGTTTAAAAATACTGTTTTGTATGTTATATGTAATTGAACTTATCTGATCGCTGCGCTTTTGCTTACAATTGATCCATCAAACAAAGTTATCTTTAACTTCTGTTTCTTATGTTTATGATTTTAACTTAAAATGTCTGTACTCTGTACTAATAAATACGTTCAGAAAGTCTACAAAAAAGATAACTTAGTTTTGCATTTACTAAAGTTTCTTTTTCCTCTGATCAGTAAAATGTCGCGCAGTCGATTGATGGCAGAATTCGAGACGATGGCAAAAAATCCTCCACCCATGACTTCGGCTGGACCTAAGCTGATAGATGGAAAGCGAAATCTTTACCGATGGCAGGGAAAACTCTCTGGGCCCAAGTTGACTCCATATGAAGGAGGAATATTCGAGTTTGAAATCGAATTCAGTGAATATTTTCCGATAACGCCACCTGAGGTCCACTTCATAACGACGATCTACCACACCAACATAGGAAAAACCGGATGGGTTTGTTTGGACATTCTGGGGGACTCCTGGAACCCTTCAATCAGTGTTTCTCAAATTCTCTTGGCTTTGCTCAATTTGCTGAGCCATCCGAATCCGAAGGATCCAGTAGAACCAGAAATAGGACGTCTTTATATGGAGAAGAAGCATCTCTACAATAGAAAGGCACGGGAGGAAACAAATAAACATGCCAAGGAGAAGAAGTGATTGAATGACACAGTTTTTCTATGCAGTGTTCGTGAATCGAGATTTATCTGCAATTTAAATTGGTTTTGTCTGTATACTTGCATAGGCATTAACAATAGTTACTCTGTTTTAAAATTCTAATTCAAATACATTTCTAGCTGGGCTATATATTCATAAATTGTGTATCTGTGTCTGTTTTAGAACATGACTCTCAATAAATAGTTATCCCAAAAAAAAGCTAATACACATGAAATGCTCTAGTATTGCCTGTTAATAGGTCGGAGATGGATCATAATTTTCATAATGCATTCATAAGTAGTAATTATAATATAGGTACTAGTGTTATGCCATACATGACCGGGGAGTCTAAGAAAATCTCTTTCTCGCCAACAAAATTAACCAACGCTATGTAGGGCACATTGTCTACAGATTTATTGAAAAATTTGAGCACGAAGGTTGATAGATAATTAAAACATTCAGAATTATTTATATCAGAGTTGCTTTAAACTTGAAACCTCACAAGGTAGGGGCGCTCTTCATTTCCACCCACACTTCGAATCACCATTGTGATAGTGCACCCTAATTAAAGATGGATTAGAATGGCCATAAATAGATGTTTATGATTTATTGGCAGAAATTACTCTAATTGCTCTGTATTGCTTACCTTCCTCAATGTCGTGATCATATACCCTATCTATATCTTCTAGAGTTTGGCCCATAAACAGGAGTGTTTGGACTTCTTCTCGGATATTCGACTTCTTCCATATTTCTGCTTTCAGCTGAGCTATAGTATCGTTAGGTCGTATGGCAATAGAGTAAGTCCTACCTGCCATGTCAATTATCTTGACATTGATGATACTGTTGGCCATTGCTGTTAGGAAAGAAAAGGTAAAATATAAGTGACTATCACAAAGTAGCTATCAAAAAGATTCAAACAAAATATTAAGTATAGATAATGTTTCTAATTCAAACAGATAGACTAAAGAGTCTATTAGAAAGTCCATAGCTAATAAATATCCACAAAAAGAGACAACAGAAAGTAAATTTTGTAATAAAATTGTACACACAAAAAATTTAATACAAAAAATATAAACCTTTTTTCCTTCTTGAATATAACTTCCTATATATTTGAATAGATACGATGATGTAGTCCAAAAATTATTTAACTTGTACCAATGTAACTATGTCCAAATTATGTATCTATAGCCTAATAGTACGCACACATATACAAACAGTTTCACAAACGTAATCGTGTGTCTTCTAATAAAGAACAGTGGATTGGTTGATTATGCAGTTGGATGAATTTGTATTTTAACGATTGTTTGCAATTCCTGAGATTAATCTATACAAATGTTAAAATATCTGTCCTATAGAAGAAATAAAGGTGTGTACTGTGACTACTGTGTATTCCTGTGTCGTATCTATAATTCACTCCTTAATCATAATCATGTTACACGACCAAAATCTGGCTTAAGTAGATTTGTTAGTTGACAATGTAAAACCAATTAGTAGGAATCATGTGAGTGAGTGACAATACTGCTACTGGGAATTATCCTTCGATGGACCAACCGCCACGCTCACACACAACTTTTAAGCATTGGGAAATTAGGATATGCATAAAGATCTCTTCGTGTGTTGGCTAGCCAAGTAAGTATGTATAACATGCAGGATTATCATTATAAAATCAGTAGCATAGCATATGTTACCGTCCCAGGATGACACTAGGCCCAGTATCACACGGCACGGTGCGGGTGGATCGGTCTAGCCAACTCGCGGTGGATGTTTGGTGTAGCCAACTCACCCACAACTTTTCAGGCGCAAGTTAATACCTAATTACATGCATTATACATGATAATGCTTTTTGTTGTTGTGGGAAATCTCAAGTATAATGCTTGTAATTAGGTGTTAACGTGCGCCTGAAAAGTTGAAAAGTGGTGGGTAGGCCAGGCCGACCCACCCGCCATGTGTAGTCAGGACTGATGTAATTCTGGGACGGTAACATATACAGTCTCAATGTCACACTATTGTAACTGCTTCATCATTATAACACTTGCACATTATATTCATCATACATATAGATACATGCAGTTCCTATACAGCAAGGGATTTTAATGTCTCGCTTTCTCACTCCTGTCAGTGTTGCAAAATATACTAGGCAGCTGACGTTGTCTGTGATTCATAAGCAAATTTTATGACTGAAACACAAATGTAGCGGAATTGAATGGGTTCGCTCATTTCTTCGCTCATAGACAAAAGATCGAATTAGTTACGGTAGAATGAACGCATAAAAATAGGTCCCTTTAGAAGCTTACCTAAGAGCATGGTATGTGCTTTTAGCTTTCGTACACTATTATATATCAACTAGAGGAAATGCGCATTTCTTCCCACCCTCGTAGAAATCAAAAGAAAATACAGAAACATGCAGAATGCGATTAATTTACACATAGATAATTATATGTTATGTATTTACTCAGTAATCAAATATGATAATTGACAGCCGATCTCAGATACATATAGAAATATTTCAATGGGCTCGGCTGTAGCAAATAAAGTAGCTTATTAGTCTGTAAATTTAGAAAACAGAATTGATATCTATTACTTATGCCTACTTATATAATTACTAGTAGATATTATACACTTCATATTATTATTATTATTATGTAAGAAGTTCATTGCATTCAGTGCAGCTGTTCATGTTCATCCCTAAAAAGAGAATTACGAACATCCTCCTATGTTGTTAATCATAACCCGGATCTGGCAGCCTGAAACAAATAAACCAATAGGATTAGATGCTAAATACTTTTGGTACATACAACTACGTAATTGTATATCTACGATTCTACGATGAATTCCATAAAAAATTCCTATCCTGTAAAATTCGCGTAACATATACATTATTATATTGGGCTAGATTGTAAAGGATTTTAGTACGTGCCTAGCAATTAGTTTATCAATAGACTTTTAGGCCGTATTATGACCGTCGTCTTATGGTCATAAGAGGTCGCCAAGATGCCGTTTTCCATGTATTATCGACGTCTTGAGTAGCCCTCAGCACTTAAGACGAGGTTCATAATACGAGCCTTTGTCTCTTTTCTCTTACGTATTATTGAAAATTGCATACCTAATTATTTTCCTATTTATATGAATCATTACGATTAAATCAATTAAGAAAGAAAACAGATACAAAAACTTTAAGCAATTAACTCACCATCGCACGCCCCGTAATCTCCGAGAGTTTTATTATCATCGACCAATGTCCTTCCATGAAGGGTTAAAATCTGTTCAGTAGCCGCGAACCTGGGTACTTGTAGTTGGATTCTCCTCTTGAAATCCAATACCGTCTCCGTGGGGTCAACATCGTCAAATTCTAGTGATGATCCAGTGATGGAAATGACTTGGATCTTCATGGCTGGCCAAAATCGGACGTTGGGAAGCAAAAGGGTGTAAATATGCGAAAACTGAAAATCTTTTTGTCTTCAGGATTGCTTATTAGCTAATAAATTGCAACCAAGAACTAGCAGTGAGCTAGGTCGAGTCTCTGGAAAGCTACTATTCAACCGACGCTAACTACTCTGCCACGATAAAGCTCGTCAATGGATTGGTCGTTTAGCACTTCGCTCTTGCTAAACTACGATAACGTAATGGAAAATCTGATTTCGTCCCTAGCTCAATTCAAGAGTTTTGCATTGAATGTTTGATTATAAATGCTCACATATCAACTTACATTTCCCTGCATCCTTCGATATACTCTT
>JABASH010004143.1:0-14734 GCA_019776445.1 Tomocerus maximus | reverse complement strand
AAAATGTATTTCAGAGGAGCCAATAACAAAGTTTCAACTGATTCAATCGGATTCCAATAATTTCCAGTTAGAAGACAATCAATTGAAAGTAATCTCCGAATTGGACTATGAGGATGTGGATATGTTTATGCTGGCAATAAAGGCAATTGATGAACGTGGAGGAGAATCCATTGCCAATTTGGCTATTTCTATCACCGACGTGAACGACAATGATCCTATATTTTCTAGACATGTAAGAAAACAATGGAAACAGTTTTTAAAAGTTGAAATGAACAAATAAAGTAATTTTATGGTTCTCTTATTGCAGGAGTACAAAGGAAAAGTGAGTGAAAACTCAATGTTTCCTACTCCAATTCTAACAGTTGCTGCTAATGATGCTGACGATGCGACAAGCTATGGAGCTGTAAGATACGCTCTGACAGGACCACAAAGTCATCTTTTCACGATCGATGAGTTGGCAGGTGTGATTCAAGTTGCTCCTGGAGCAGATATTGACCGAGAAAAGGATTCTGCTCATAATATTACTGTGTTAGCAATGGACACCCCGGCAGGAGGTCCTTTCCAAAGAACAGCTACGGCAAAAGTGTTGATAACTGTGACAGATGTAAATGACAATGATCCTGAGTGTAAATCGGAGGAACTTTTAGTTCCAGAAAATGCAAAATCCGGAACAACAATTGGAAATATTACTTGCACGGACAGGGACGAAAATCCCAAAATAACATTCCATATGAGAGATGACACAAACCTGAATTTATTTACAATTGATCCACAAACTGGAAGATTGTCAGTTGCAAGGTCCTTAAGAGGAAGAGGAAGAACAGCTCCTTATTTGATAGCGATCGTTGCAGAGGATGGAAAAGAACCGACGAGAACGGTTAGCATTACCATCCCGATCAAAGTTACGAATGTAATTCCCAATGATGGGAAACCACATTTCACCAACGACAATGTGACAGCTTCGATTTCTGAATCCGCTTCAAGAGGAACACCTGTCCTGATGGTGAAAGCAGAAGACACTGATTCCTTTGACAATGGAGAAGGTCGTCTTCACTTTACTCTGATGAAGCAAATGTTTCCCTGTCACTCAAAAATGGCTAAAGAGAAAGTTACTCGTGTGGAAGATGTGGACTTATTCCGATTGGATGAACAAACAGGTTTATTGGGCTTGAAGGATTCTATTGATCGTGAGAGATACGATTGCTTTTCCATCCTTATTTCGGTCGAAGACTCTGGAACACCACCACAAAGTGATACACAGTGGTTTGAAATTTTTGTTAATGACATTGATGACAGTCTACCATTTTTACCGAAAAACATACGAATACTGGAATTGAATGTAAATGAAACAACCGAAAAGGGATCTGTGGTTTATAAATTCAATGCTGAAGACAAGGATGTACACCCGAACAATTTAGTCCAATTTGAAATCGCAGGAGGAGGAAGTGATATTTTCCAACTTGTAGCAAGTGGGGAGAGAAACGCTAGCTTGGTTCTCAATGGAGACTTGAGCGAATTAGATCATGACGATTTGAGCTTGTTGATCAAATGTCATCCTAAAGACAAGAAAATATCAGTTCCAGATTGTATTTCCAAGGTCCATGTCAAAATAATTAGGGATCCAGACCATGCTGGAAGTAGCCTTCATGGGAAAAATCGCCTTCAAGAAATGATCTTAGGAGTAGCTGCAGGAACACCTGTTGGAAATTTAATTGGAAATGCAGGAATGTCAAAGAAGATCAAAACTTCTGTACAGATTTATCACCCGAATTCAGTTTCCAACTCACCATACAATGTTTCTGAAATTTTCCATATCGATGAGACGACTGGGGATATTATCGTTTGGGATAACTTAGAAAAATATCAAAATGGTCATCTCAGAGTTACCATGCTAGACCAAAATGGAGGAATGAAGAAAAATCTTAAAGTTTTCATTGCTCCTAATGATCAACTCCTGTCTGCTGATATGTTAGAATATTCTAAACTACAAAGATGGATAGAAGAATCAGATAACCTAATGAATTCTCCAGAACAGAAGTCAAATATCAAAAAAGGAATTTTTAGAATTTTGACTTTTGACGAAAGTAATGCTGCTGAAGGAAAAACGAAGTAAGTTAAAGCTTTTATTTTATTCTTTACCAAATACAGAACACGAAGTCTGTACAAACGGGCGAAAAATGTTTAATTTCCTAGAACGATGTTTCTCTTTATAAAATAAAATATTTTCTAAACACCTTTCACAGGATCTGTTTTCAATTACTTGAAAACGAAAACATGGTTAGTCAAGAAAAGGCTTTGCAGCTCTTAGATAATGGGGAATTGCAAGATATATTCTTAAAGTTTAGCTTTGATGAAATCCAAAAGGTGAGTTTTCTGCTATAAAAAGAAACTTAACTTGAGTACATTATAATATTTACTCATTTGCCTCAACGTATTGACTAAAATTATTTTTCTGCCTTATTTCAGGGATGTCCTCAAAGACTACGAGCTCCAGCTCGTCTGAGCCTCGCAGCTTCTACCAACAGATTTTGGGTAGAACGGTCTCTCTTAGGAATAGCCTCAGTTGTGGCAATAGCTACAATTAGTGCTATTCTAATCTTATGTATGGTAAATCGAAATCGGGGAAAAGATGAGAATTAGTTTAAGAAACGAATAGGGAAATTACTAGTTACATTACGGAAAATAGAGAATTATTAATATATGATATGTACAGTTATACTATTTAAATAAATGCTTTTATAGACCGAAAATAAATATATATATTTATACATTGTATATATTTATCTTGGTTATTTTGAAATTACCTACAAAAACCTAGTTCAACCGATAAAAATAGTTATAGGAATTCCTCCATTTTTTACCACTAGTAGTGTGATTGACTGGGATAGTATTAGTGTCAGTGTAGTTTTGCCATTTTCACTTTGCCAGTTTATGACTCATGTAATTTTTTGTGTTTTGTGAGCTTGAGTATTACATGTGAAAGAAGGTTTAATAAAACTGTTTATAATGTGTTGAATAGAACGAGTCCAATGCATTTTGATTTCCAATGCATCATTCATGATCATAGAATGCCTTCATACCAATACCCAATATAAGTACTCCTCTATAGTGGCTTACCATAGTGATTTCTCATTGACTCTGGAACGAAAAAAAATACATTTTGGAAAACATAATCTGGAGCTGGCGACAATTTTGAAGGCAGAAGCAAAAACGTTGCCCACTTGAGAATCAGTGATTATTGGCTCATCTTAAACTATTAAGTGTTTATACGTGATATATTTTATTTTGAACAATTAATATACAAAGCAGAAGGAAAACATGGAAATGTGTTCAAAATCTTATCAAGAAATATGTGACAATACTGAATCCAGTGTAATTAAGTTTACCTATCAGGTATTGAATTGTTTTGAAACTGATGATAGAGTAGTGAATATATTGTCTACAAAGTCTACATATTCTAAACAGTAATATTATAAGTATGGTAATTAGTTAATAGTAGCAGTACTGTAATGTACATGAATATCTGATAATTATAGGGTCTCTACCGATTATGTGAGATACTACCTCTGAAAGAAGTTTTGAAATGTCGCTTGGTTTGTAAGAGATGGGAAATATTTATCAATTGCATTCCTCGGTTCACAAGATCAGTTACAAAATTTAGTGACAATATTTACTCGATTTCTGGAGACGCACTACAAGTTGCAAAAGAGCGAGAAATTTACTGGAGAAGTGTTCATTTGAATTTTTTCCCATTTATCAGAAGCAATGATTTAATATCATACTGGAGAGTAAGTGGGGAGTTTGTGACGACCTTGTGGCTAAAAAACTTGGAAGTTGTTTGTATTGATTTAGTTAATTTTCTCAACGAATGTCCATCAGTTAGAGATATCACATTCGAAGACAATGGATTTCGACCTAAATTCCCGAAGAAGTGTGTCCGCAGATGCATGAGAAAAGTTGCAATATTTTGTTCACATCAACGATTGGACAAAAAGTTCCATCCGTCTAGCGAAATGTCTCCATTTACTTCCGTAACATTTTCGAGTCAAAATGTGGTTCCTCGATGTCTTCTTGCTTATATTTCTCTGAGGACACAAGGGAAGTTGGAAAAATTTACATTTGAACATGCAACGTGCATCTCTTCGGTGCGCTCTCGACTACAGCCTACAAAAGAAGAAGTTGAAAATCATTTTCTACAGATGGTACAAGAAAATGCCCACAGTTTGAAAAAACTCGCAGTAAAAAATTGTATAGATATTGGCAACTTTTTAAACCGTGTTGCCCTAGTTGAAAATTTAAGCTTAGATAAGCTGCATTTTGATCCGACGCGTTTGCCTTCGCTATTGTGGAAAATCGATGAATCCTTTGGACTAAATATTCTGGAGAGCCAACAAGGGAAATTCATAAGGAGTTTGGAAATAGGATTTCATGATCCAGATGCCACGAGGTTACAGCAATTATTTAGCAATTACGGATCAACTAATACACTTAGACAGCTAAAAATCACTGTAGCAAAGGGCTACAACGATATTACACCAATGCTAACAAAATTAGAAAACTTAGTAGAATTAGAAATCAAAGAATTGGGTTATTTTCGAAGAAATTCCTTAACCGTGAATGGCAATCCTATTCGGGGAATAAACCCTATCTACTTAGCCTCCCTGCCAAGATCTTTGCAATCTTTGATAATTACGCATACCGCTAGAGGAGATAACATCACACAACTTCTTTTACAAAATTCTGTACCGATTTGTCTGAAGCACTTGAAAATAGACTACGCTTTTACAAATGATCAAATGTGCCAACAAATTATTTCCTCTTTTCCACTCTTGGAGACACTGCTTATTCGGAATTCAAGATTCTTAACTGATGTAGGTGTGACAGGGATGAATGCAAACACATGCAAATATTTACGAAAGAATCATTGTGCAGACGATCTCCAGTTTAATTTTGACAACCAGTTTTCAATTTCCCATTTGATAAGTAACTTCTTTTTTGCTTCATAGAAATTTATTATTCATGTACTTATGATCTAATTACTTTCTACTAATAGATTTACGAGTATTGAGTTTATATGGTTGTCGGAATATATCCGATATTTCACTCACCTACGGGATAAAGTTGGACAAGTTGCGCATTTTAGATGTCTCACTTTGCAAACATGTAATTATCAGTAATTATTAATTTTACAGTAAATCAAAATCTACTCAATTTTATACTACATGCACATTTATATCAATCCTTCCTAAAAAGGTGACAGAAGCAGGAATCCTTTCTGTAACTACTAATAACTTGGAGTTGGAGAGATTGATTTTATATGACCTCTTATTACCTACAAATTGCGTCGCTAATATGAAGGATGTAAATAGAAAACTTAAAAAGATTCACCTGTCTCAGGTAAAGATCAAACGAAGCTATAAGTTACAAATAAATGTAAATTACCTACCCGGAAAGAACAAAAATTCAATATTTTTGCTGATGTTACTACTCAAAATAAACATTTGTGCAATGTTCTCTTAAAACAGGCAACATTAGTAAAACAACGGGTAAAATATGGAACAGATGAAATATCGTCTGATGTGGCTGTATTAGATGAACTTTTTACTGAAGAGTCATATCCTCTGTAGTGTAGCAGCAAGACAAGTGACTTCGAAGACTACTTAAAAATGTTCTATTATTTCTTACTGAACTAAGCGTGATGATAGAATATTGGATTTGTATTAAACAATAATTTATATTATTTCCTAAAAATTTAACAAACTTTCTACGAAGAACAATTTATTTTAATTCCCATGCAATAGAAAGCAACATTTTAATTACTATACATATAGAAACTAACATTCTTTACATATTAATAACTTACATTACCCCTCTCTACTCGTTAGCTATTTCTCTACTCATCATCATCTCTTCGCCCATTACATTACATATTATATCTGTATTTTTTTCTTATTATCGAATACTATTTTGGTCCCTATCAAATCATAGACAAATCTTTAAAATACCAGCTAATTACATAATTAAAAGATTTCTGTTACTTTGGCATATGTAAAATTAATTTTGTCGCAGACTCCAAACCAAATCATCTGCGTGGACTTTATGGGCATGGTCGTCTACACTATTCTTATCTGGGAACTCTGAATCACAATGACCACATTTGTATCGCTTGCTAGCTTTCTCTTCCTCGTTATATTCTACCTGTCTTTTTCTTGCATTCTATAGATACAGGGAAATATATAGGTATTAAAATTTTTCCACTATATTATATGAAAATCAATTTTTAGAAATATTGCCATATTATATTTGGCAAGCCAATTTCGTATAATTACATATTAGTACTTTACCGTAAGAATTTCACAATTCGTTTCGGCTGATTTTAACTTCAGGTTATTATTCGGGACGTTATCATCTTCAACTGTAATTGGAAACCTAGAATACATAAATATTAATTTAAAACTTTCATAATTATAGATATAATACGCTAACGAAAAGACAAAAGCACAAATTGATCATAATTTTACCATCTACTACTGCCCATAGTAATACTAGACCTCTTGACCTCTATGTGTGTTTCGGGTTCCGGTGTAGATTCTCTCGGCATTAAAGTATCCGAACACGAATCATAAACGCATAACTACGTAATAAACGGAAAATCTCATAATTTTTGATACTTTCTACCAGAAAAATAATGTTATAATATGCTTATATCCTTCTAGTTACGTTGATAAGACATAAGAAGCCTAAAAACCAAACCGTCGACTCTATATAGTCCAAATTTTTACGAATTTCAAAACATTTCAGTCGAATGACAATTGAATTGAATATACCTTGTCTGACGTCGGATCCGAAGTTTCGACTTGTTCAAGAGCGTCTTCATTCGAAGATACAGCAACATTTTCATCAGAAGATACAGAAACATTTTCATCAGAAGATACAGAAACATTTTCATCAGAAGATACGGAAACATTTTCATCAGAAGATACAGAAACGATTTCATGAATAATGTCATTCCTTTCGGATTCCATAATGAATAACTGGAGAATTGATTGAATAGAAATAAGCTTATGTTTCCTCTTCCTGTTTATTTCTGATTTTAAATGCCGGATTGGATACCCTCAATCTTAGATAAGCTGATATCTAATAAAAATTAAACATTATCAATAATTAATCAAAAGAATGTTATTAATGGAGTGAATATAGTGAGCACTCTATTCAATTTATATCTATTAATATTTACTACTCATTAATTAATACGATAATAATTCAAAGTTTGAATTTCAAACTACAGTAAAGTGCAATGCAGGTAAAAGTTTCTTACTGTTTATTTATTTGATGACCGTATTTCCAATGCACTGGTGACTGGTATTTGCTTTGCTGTCGCAGAGACGCAGACTAGCAGAAGAAGAATAAAACTAATAACAATGGAGTCATACAATTCAAAAAAATGTACAATGAGCAGGAAAGTGAAAGCGCCAGCCATGTGAGTACAGTGGCGGAAGCATTATTAGAGAGATTGGAAAACCAGTATTTTACACTCATACTCACTTTTGTACTCAAGTTTTTACCCGACGGCCGGAGTGTAGAATGTCATGTCTTCATGTCTTGTTGCATTGCATGATTGTATTACCAGGTCCACACCACACTTCTTCGGTTCTCTATGCTGAAGTTGAAGAAATTGAATCATGGACCTAGTAGTAATACCTTTCTATGTCTATGAATTGAATGGATTCACTCAACCATTACTAATTGGATGGAATACAATAGAATGGACGCCATTTTTAATCTTTTCCATTGTCTGGATCGGTTTGGGAATTCTTCACGGCTCACGGCATGAGCCATTCAGCACTATTAGCTCATATAACTGTTTTCGACATCGAGGTTCTAAATTGTTACATAATGGATTGTCAAAAAAATTTACCAATATCTCAAATAATATATTTCATTTTTAAAAGTTATATTATTTGATCATTAATATGTTATGCAATAATCGTAGGTATGCTTTAGTTCATAAGAATGTAAACATACAACAGAGTTATAGTTTCATAATAGGTACCGGTACTTAAAAAACTTATTTATTCCTTAAACTATACAATTTACTGTTCAAAATACAGAAATATATTAAATTGGCGGAACACTGCTGCGAAATACTCCACTCATATTACAGGTACTCTAGTATTTCTGTCCAAAAAGATATGTTGTACCAGGATCAAGTGACGATGATATAAAAACGCACAATACTACTTAGCGTAAAAGACAAGACAATTTATAATAATAAGCTATTTACGAATATATTTCGTAGAAAACTATAATATAGCCACGTACATCATTCCCAACTATAAGTTATGGAACAGGAAAATTAGTCCGTTCATAAACAATGAACAGGTTTAAGTACTATTTCTTCACATTTTCATGGAAAGGGAGCATGGATCATAAATGAGAAAGTCGTTCTTTCAGTGCTGCAATATGGTGAATCATTATCTCACTGTAACTAATTACTAGAGGATTTCTTCCAATTTCGATCCCAAAAATACCATTCCAATGTACAAGAGTACCAGTTAAGTCTTTCATACTTTTCGCAATTTTAGCTTTCCCGTCCGACAATTTTTTAAGTTGCTTCATTTCAACAGGTGTAAATCCAATAACTTCATTTAACAAAGATGATGATATAGTGCAGTTTAGAAAACCAGACCCATCATTAATACAGACGTCTAAAGCCCACTGTCCATTTTCCATTCGTATATTAGACAACAAGGTAGATATACACGCTTTCACACGGAGAACTTTCTTTGAATTACAATGTACTTCCCAATCTTCGTGTATTTGCTTTAGGAATACATACGGGTGTTTAGAAACAGAAATAGGAGATGTAATTTTATTACAGAGAACGAAAGCTGGCGTCGTAGGAACTTCAATGTTATTAATTTCTTCGTTTTTTAATTGTTCATTGATTGAGGTTTCTACCAAATCCATTAGTGAATCATTTGAACTATCATCTCCGGTTGGAATTTCTTCATTTTGTGCACTAGCTGTAATAGGATCTACAACAGCAATGTTCGAAGATGTGCCACTTTCTCGAGCAACTAAGTTTGGATTATCAACTTTCTGGTTTCTTTTTAATCTTTTCCTTGCTTCCCGTTCAGGAGTTGGGGGGTCAATGATAACGGGCATTGGTTTCAAAAACCTTTCAATTTTTAACTGTTTTCCCTGTTCAGTCTTTGCATTTTTAAAACCAGGAGTTTTTTTGATCACAGGTGGTTTAATTGATTTATCTTTTCCGGATGTGGATGTTGGGAAACATGCAGCACCTTCTCTGGATTTATTTCTATTCGAAGAATGACCTACTGACTCTAATAAGTCAACGTCAGCTTGAGGTCCCACATTAGAGTGCAAGTCTGTATCACTATTGTTAAGGTGTGAGGAATTCGGATGATAAAAAGAATTTACTGGTTCAGTTAAAATGGAATTTTGAGGAATCAATTGAGTTTCTGCATTATTAATACCCACTGAAGATGTTGGCATTGGCATATATGCAGTAGCTATCAAGGCACTTTCATCAATATCCATGAACAAATCGTCATCACTAAAAGCATCAGCAGCAGCAATTTCAAAATCATCGTCATCGGGAAATTCGCCATGATTGTTTGTATGATTTGTAATTGTACTGCTATTAATACGAGATTCTTGCTGTGATTGTGACTGTGTCGTATTTGTACTATTATTCGCTAAACGATTAAGCTGACTTTCAGTTATTGTCGTCGCAGGTGCTGCGTTTTCAGGTTGATGTCTACAACAAGAAATATAATGTATATTTTTTTAAGTTGTCTGGAATTAAGATTTGAGGCTCGTATTTTGACCGTCGTCTTATGTTCATGAGATTTCGTTAAGATGCCGATTTCATGTATTTTGGACATCTTAGTAGCCCTCAGAACTTAAGACATGGTTCGTAATATGGAACTGAATATAATTGACAAATCTTACAAATTTCGGGCTAAAACATTTTCTACAGCGTTGGTTACTGCAAGCTGCTCCACTTCACCTCCTAATAATTTAACATTAACGTGTTTAAGCTGGAGAACTCCTCTGCGAGATTCCACTGGACCAATTATTAGCACCTATTATTTTTACAAAATACATTGTAGCATATTATTTATGATGAAAAAATGTATAAATCTTATAATCAACTTTGTTTGTTTGTATTGCAGTACAACTAAAAAATGCTATATGTCTGAAAAGTTTATTTTTATTCTTCACACTGCAGGAGAAAGTAACTTTCTCCAAAATGTAAGTCGTTAATGTCTTTTGGAGGCAGGCACTAGTCACTAGTATGACTATACTAATTTACTTTTGTAATTCCAACAATCTCAGAGGAGTAATTAGTAATATTCTTCCCGAATAAACCCCTTTCTTTTTCCTCAAGCTAACTTCCTAAAAACACTGCATTAACTCTCACCAAATTCGTGTTGGTAAAGACCTGCTAGATAATGTACACTGTTAGGACAATATTAAATACTAACTTTTGCACCAGGCTTGACGGCAAGTGTAACACTGGGTATGCTCGACATTTCAAGACCAAATACTTTCTGGGAGCCGTCTGTCATAGATAAATACAAACAACGACGGGGCTTTGGTTCCCAGCTCGGCTTACAATGATTGCTGTCCTTTGCTTCCACAGAAGTGTTTTCGTTAACAGTTTTTTTTAACTTGTTTAGTTGACTATATGACGACTCTCCGATGTCTTGTAATGAATTGATCTGCAATAATTATAAAATCATTCATCGATGTTTTACAAAAGATTTTTACATTTTCAGTATACATATTATAAGGATGGAGTGCTGCATGACAATAATGCTCATGTTCCTCATTTTTTCTGTCAAAACTTAAATCGTCGCCAGTGTCAGTGTCCCCACGATACTGACATGCTTAATAAATTAGAAGCTTTACACAAAAGTCTATATGCATATGCAAAGCAAAAATATTATTCCAACCAATAAGCTAAGAATTATAATTTATTTCACCATTACTTTTATTTTTTTCCGGCCGTCGAAATAATTGTGCAATTGGAAAAGGCTACTTGTTTGTGACTTGTCAAGAAGGGCATTTAGATCGAAAATTGGAAATGGGATTAATTCCATATACCGTAACAAATGACAAACAATCGAACGCAATTAAGCACAACTTAGGCGAGCGAACATTTATTAAATTATACTCTATGTACAACCTCTACAAAACAAACTATACTTATTCAAATTAATTATTGCTTTCTGGAAGCATTGAAATAAGCAATACATAGAATATAATAGTAAATTATTATAGCTACGAGTTTCCCATATTTTTTTAACAGGCCCACCTGTAATCCAAAACGTCCAGTCAATTTCATACATTTATTCTGCCCTAAATTCCTAGGAAGGCAGCTGCTCTCCATTTCTTCCAAATCAGTCCCCAACCATTGTTCGAAGATCTGGTCCTTTAGGAATTGATCAGTTATCTGAAACAGGAACCAATCACATAATAATTACACCTTTTAAAACAATAATTGATAATTATCCATAAATCGTATCTTATGGTAGTACTTTCAAATGTCAAATCAAACGTTTTTATACTCTTTATTTTATGATTTACCTGATTCGCAGAGTAATTGTCTTTAATCCATGAGACGCATGCCGATAGCCATTCATCTGTGAATGTAAAACTGGAATCGGACATGTATTTCTTCAGGTTGTTGTATTGAACATTTGTCATTTTTCATCTAC
Organism: Tomocerus maximus; assembly: GCA_019776445.1. Lineage (NCBI taxonomy): Eukaryota > Metazoa > Arthropoda > Collembola > Entomobryomorpha > Tomoceridae > Tomocerus > Tomocerus maximus. The sequence continues at coordinate 2,984 of JABASH010004143.1, read as the reverse complement.
TTTTTATGCGATCAACAACTAAAACACTCAGCTGTTAAATGTAAATAAATTAATCGAACGCAAATTAAACCCATAAAATAGAATTCCATAAAACTAACTAAATACCTAAACAGTGCCACTGAAAATTTTAATTCAAATAAATAATTAAAATATCAGCTCTAAAACTTTTGAAACATTTAGGAACTCCGCAAGAACGTTTCTCCGTCAGACAAATAGGTACACAAAAATACATAACAACAAACGATGAAATTCCCGGCAATATAAATCCAACCACTCACAAGTGCAAATCGACTCTCCGGAGTCGGCCACTTTGCGTTAAACTTTGAGAAAAACGTAACACAAAACTCGGATTCGTTGATGCAGATGGAGGGAATGTCTTCGCCATGTAACGTTTCAGAAAAATTAAGCCCACAAGTGTGACGGCGGAGCTGGAGAAATCCTGGAAATGGTGCATTGGGTCAAATACAAATCTGGCAGGGAAAAAGGAGTAGAGTGCAAAAGCAGCGTGGACGATGTGCACGCCGTTAGCCTTGGAAAACGTGGTAAAATTTTTGTTCTGCATTGACTGCATGCTACGAACGCGACGTAAGAAATCTGTGTGTGGTGCTCGTTTCATCGTTTCCAATTCCATTCAGTCAGCCATAAGCCACAGTCGAAGGACGACACGGACACTTGGTTAAGCAAATCGCTGCAGCGTAGTTTCAAAATACAAAATAAAACTGGCTATAAACAAATTGTTGCGAATTAAATATAAAACAATTGAACATTCGAACTAATTTTGGTGTTCAGTTTATTTTATACGTTTGGAATCAGTGATTAGTTGATTTAATAATATGGCTGCACCAGATGATAGCGGCCTGGCTGCCCTTGTTTATGGATATTTGACAAAAACTGCCAATAATTTAGCTGAATCGTTTAAGCAGAAAGTAAAACCGGTAAGTTGTTTTTGCTTTTTTATGTGTTTATCATTGATTATGTCAAATCTTTAGTCAAAATCACAAAAGCCACATTCAAAATTATCTAACGCTAGGCTTCATTTTTGGGGTCCCGGCCCGGCCGGCCTACTTTCTGCCTGTCTGTGGCCGTGTGGCCTGACCTAGAGCCAGTATGACTATTATTAGCTATATATTAGCTTAAAAATTCTAGTCAGTTAACAAATGACTAAATAAATTTTATAGAATAGTTGGTTAAAAATTGACTTCCATTTACAATTAAGGAAATAATATTACTCGAAAATATTGTGAATGCGAATGATAACTAAGTTCATTTATGATTTCATTTATTTCTAGCCGACGCTACCTCAAGGATCGCCATCTCTTCAAGATGTTTTTAATCATTTTCAAACGTAAGTTAAAAGAGAATTGTTATTTGGTACTTTATATTTATCATGCATGCTAATTTTAAATACGTGTGTTAAATTTTAATTATCAGGACGGGTCCTGTGAAACGAAGGATATCACTAGGACAAAGTCCCCCTAATAAGAAAGCAAAGAAAGAATCGTCGTCTGATGATAGTAGTGATTCAGAAGACGAAAAACCTAAATCAGTCGCTAAAGCTCCACCCAAACCTGCTGTTCCCGCTAAAGTAACCCCTATAAAGAAGAAAGAATCATCTAGTTCAGATGACTCTTCAGACGACGAACCTGCAGTTAAAAAACCAACTCCTGCAAAACCTTTAGTAGCCCCTAAGACTCCAGTAGTAACTCCAGCGAAAAAGAAAGTATCTTCTAGTTCAGATGACTCTTCTGAAGAAGACGAGCCTGTTAAGAAGCCGACTCCAGGAAAACCAGCTGCTGCTGTTACCCCAAAGGCTCCAGTAGTAACCCCAGCTAAAGCTAAAAAGCAGGAGTCATCCTCTGACAGTGAATCTGATTCAGAAGATGAAAAACCTAAGGCAGTCGCAAAACCTGTCTCAAAACCTGTAACCCCAGCCAAACCGGTAGTTGCCCCTAAAAAGAAAGAATCTTCTAGTTCAGACGACTCATCAGAAGAAGATGAGCCTGTTAAGAAGCCAACTCCAGCTAAACCTGCAGTTGCTCCGAAGACTCCAGTTGTAACTCCAGCGAAGAAGAAAGAATCTTCTAGTTCAGACGACTCCTCAGAAGATGAGCCTGCTGCGAAGAAACCAACTCCGGCAAAACCCGCAGTTGTTAAACCTGTGGTTACCCCAGCGAAAAAGAAAGATTCCTCTTCCGATAGTGAGTCTGATTCAGAAGATGAAAAATCAAAAGCAGTCGCTAAGCCTGTTGCAAAGGCCGTTACACCTACTAAACCGGCAGTTGCTCAAAAGAAGAAAGAATCTTCGAGTTCAGACGACTCTTCAGATGAAGATGAGCCTGCTGCTAAGAAACCAACTCCGGCGAAACCCGCAGTTGTTAAGGCGCCTTTGGTGACGCCGGCTAAGAAAGCTTCATCCTCAGACAGTGAGTCCGATTCGGAAGATGAAACGCCAAAAGTTGCCGCAAAGCCAGTAGCAAAGGCAGTTACGCCTGTCCAGAAGAAGAAAGAATCCTCTAGTTCAGAGGGGGATTCCGATGACGATGTTCCTGTTATTAAGAAGCCTCAACTCAATGGTCATGCAGTGACAGAAAATGGGGACGGTGAAGAAGAGAATGGAGAAGGAGAGGAAGAAAATGGAAATACATCGTGGAATGGAAACAAAAGTTTTGGCAGTGGAGGCAAATGGCAAAATAGTGGGGTAAATAATATTCTAACCCACTTTTATTTATTTATTATTCACAAACTTATTAGTGCTATTACTATTATTAGTACAGTCGTGACTTTGATTTGATTTTATAAACCATAAAGCAGTTTTTTTGCTGCACTTCAATGCAGGTGGTTAATGTATTTTAAAATGCGAATGCGGCCTATTTGCCATATTCTGGTGCACTTACAATCACCAGTGTATCTTTCCGATGGCCAATATTAAAATCTTGACTCATGGGGATTTCGTAGATTTATCTATATGAAATCATAAGAATCAA
>JABASH010004142.1:0-14740 GCA_019776445.1 Tomocerus maximus | reverse complement strand
TTTAGTGGAGCAACAGTGGTTTTAGTGGTTTTCTGATAAATTAACGGTATTTTTAGTTTATGAAAATGCACAATTTAAAAAAATTAGCATGTGTAAAATGGGAATTGTGGGAATATAATGTGCAGTATGTATTTCGGGACTGGTACCGGTACTAGTACCGGTGCTAGTACCGAAAGTACCGAGAACCGGTATTGCCGTTTTCGGGCGGTACTGGATGCCCTTGTGCGTACTAAGTTTTGTTTTACATTACATCATTAAATCTATGTATATAAAATTCCATTTTAGTCAGTCATAGCAGGTTAATACGTTCTAGTCCAAAATCAGTTTTAACACTAACTTTCTCTTTTACTATATTTAGTTCCACATAAAAATATTTCTTTATCCAATTTCACAAAATCTAGTTGGTAAAAATTCTTTGAAAGGTAAGTACATACGTGGAAATACCCCATGTTCTCAGGGGGGTCCTTTCCGGGCCCGAAAACCGGTCCTTTCAGGCCTAAGTAAAAGGCGAAATTAAATTTAGCATCATAGAGAAAGAGAACATAAGATAATTTGTTCAAATTTTTTTATACGTGCTCTTGGGCTCACACCGCACGGCAATGCGAAATTCAAACACTCTTTTGGGGGAATGGGAGATTAGTAATTTTATGAAATTGGTTTGAAATTTGGAATGGAACTGGAACCTTACATCATTGCATCCATCTCACTCTCTCTTTCCATATCCAGTCAATTGATATACATCTTCTGTATTCTACTCTGTTAATTGCTACCAACCAGTTTGGTAGGTTATGGTTTATTCGTTACTGACCTAACTGTATAAAATATTATGTATGTTGATTTAAAGTTAATTTCCGCCTAATGTAAATAAATAAACACTACTAAGCTACTAATAATCATAATACACAGAAGGATTGTGTTATTTTATGGACTATTAAAGCCTATTATAATAATGGATAGAGGTTGGGATAGAGTTGGGAATTGGCAACAACATAATTATTGTTGTTCTAGGTACCATTGGCATTGGGATACTATACCATTGCATCGGTAATAATCGGTTCACACCGAGTATTCGGTACCATAAATGTGACTGAGCAGGTCTGGACGGAGCTGCAGTCTTTGCAGTTTGCAGATAGTGAAAGCAATGGAATTGTGGATTGAGTTGCGTAGTTGCCCTGCGCTTTCGGAGCCTTCGATCCACAAAAACATCAGCATTGACAGAGTTGGTAGTAGTTAGTATGGGCAGTGTGAAGAAGGTTGTACCCGAGAAAAGGGGTCGATTTCTCAGTTTCTCCTTCCAGACTGGCTCTTTTTCCGCACTTTTCTCCCATGGCCCTGTCTGTTCCAATTTATTTTTAGTCTGCTTCTCCCGTGGTATACTCCTTGGTGCGGCAGTAGGACATTTTCGCCGTCTCTCTTTCTGTGTGAGCAGACTGCAGTAGTCGACACGATACAAGCAGACTTGCAGACTCTATTTGAGTTGAATCAAATTATACGATATTAGTCAGTCAGTAGGCAGTACAGTTAGCAGTTAACAGCATCACGGAATTTCTTTTCGTATCCTTTTGTGACGAAATAATAGTTCATTCTATTGTCACTACTGCTCTTGCTTTACCTGTAGTTTTTCAGTCCAGTCATCCAGCCTTGATCTAAGGCTAGAAGTAGACATTTGAACGTTGCTCCTTCCCTTCCGACATTCGGATTTCGGAATATCACCTACCATTACTTATTTAATTTAGAAAAAAAGATAATTTACTCAGCAATAATCATTCAATTACTAATATTATTATAATACCGTTTTATTTGAACAGGCACGACACTAAGTCCTGATACAATATTATAATAATATATATTATAGATCTAAGTTAGAAAAACTCACTATAATCATATATACAACAGGACTTTGCTTGCCAAGCAGTAGTACTATAGCCAAATACTTAAAAGATTATAAGTACATTGAGTACTATAACTTTAAGTATCTACTCATAATAAAACATATTTCACAGAATTACATTGATCGTTCTCATCACTTTAATTTAACAACGCTTTACTATTCTCATATGGTTCTGTCCTCAGGTAATACCATTGTACTCGAAAATTTTCTATTTTATAGCAACCTACTCGTCCATTATTAGTACCTAAGTAATTAAGTAAACCAACGGCTAATTATTATTCAATTATTTTAATGAGATTATGTTCATGACTAATTGGAACATATTAAGCTGTATTACTATAGTATACAGTCATACTCATACACTTTTTTGCCTATTGTTCATATGTAGTACGTTTAATTAAATCTGTTAACATTTTCCATTGTCGAGTAAAAATAGTAATAATTGTGCTTGAGCTTTATTTAAATTAAATAAAGTAAAATAATTGTTCTTTTTGTTTATTTCAGGGCTACCTAACTCCCTTGGGACGTGTGCGCCAAATTCTGACACATTTAAAGACCCATGCATTCGGTCATTGATATCACCTCAACGTCAAGAGCCAATCAATTATAGGTAAATAATTAGCTAATGGTAACAGTATTGCATAATTTGATGATTTAAAAAAAACCGCAATAAAACCTTTAGCTACTTGTTATATAGGGTTTTTGGGCAGCTGCCTATTGTACTTCTAAAAATTATACTTAACTAGTACAGAAGATACAGATTTTTAGATGACTTGACATATCGTTCATTCATTTCGATAATCGATTAATCCATGTAGTAATATTCTATGAACAAACTAAGCTACTATATGTAATATAAAGAAGTTAGAAGGGCTTAATTTTTGTGAATTCTCATCCTCACAGGAAGTGGATGAAAGGAAAGCTTAGACTTCTTTCGTTTCATTGTCACTTCACGCGTTTCATCCGTAGGCATATAATAGGTAGACATACGGAGTTTGCGTAGGTATCGTGTATTAGGATTTACGAATTTAACAAGCATTTTTGTAACTGTTTTAGCAGTAGCGTAACCCTTCACAGTTCTTCGAATTTTGTGCAATTTATGTTTTTAAGATAGGATAAATTATAAAGAACGAAATCCAGTCCAGCTTATTACAGTCATTATTGATAGGAAATTGAAATATTGATGCAATAAACAATACACATTCGCAATTTAAGGATTGTTAATTAATTCTATTAGTTAACATTCATTCACATACATTCAAAATACAAACCAAAAACTGAAGGAAGATTTGATAAAGAAAATTATTTTGTATTATAATAATGTTGAAGTGTTATTATTTTCTAAGGGGAAAAAATTATGTTTTTAGGTATAATAACTACTAACTAGCCATAGTAACTTATGTAAAGAAATAGTTTTGTAGCCGAAGTAAATACAATGTTGCTTGCTGGTTTCAGGTTATCAAAATTTTCTAGTAGTCGTCATCGAAAACTACAACCATTGCGGGAATCTTGAAAACTCGTTTGGACCAACTTCCGGTCCTAATAACAACTTGTCAAATTTACTTCAAGTCTGATTGTCGTTTGTCAAGAACACCATTGAGTTCTCTGAGTTCAAGTCAAACTCTTATAACTATTTATATATGATTGATCACTGTCATTGCTATTTTGTCAAATGCAACTCAATTAGATTGTTAAATCCTTCCTTTGGCTCAACTTACTGGATTAATTTTTTGTTAAACCTTCCCAAAACCTAACCCAATACTATTAGTTTCATGGTGAACTTTTTTTTCATCCAAAACATAGCTGTTAAATCTGATCTTTACTTTCCTTTTCTATTGACTTGTAACTATTTCATTTGACCTTCACCAACATGAGTTTGAACGTAAATCGTAGCGTCAGCGACGCATTCTATCGCTACAAAATGCCGAAACTTATCGCCAAGGTTGAAGGGAAAGGGAACGGCATAAAAACCGTCATTGTGAACATGGTCGAGATAGCAAAAGCTCTGGGACGACCCCCTACATGTTAGTCTATACTTTTTTTGTCTTCCTTAGCTATTGTTACCTATACCTATTAAATTGATTTCAATGCTTTGAAAGTTTACGGATAGAACTGGTAGTTGAATTGAACTATTATGGCACAATAATAATATCCGTGTTACAAATAATTTTTAGTGTTTACGAATACGAATTTGGAGTAGTTTAATTTTTTATGAATAACTATGATAAACCGTTAGGAAAGAGAGTAAAATAATTTATTTGAAAGGTCAAAGGGCAGTAGCCAGTAGCAAAGAATTTTCTGATAATTGCTAATAATTTTACTTCATTCCAAGGCCTCAATAATTCCAATTCAACTATTAGTTATTCCATTAAAATTCTAGACTTAAATTGCCATTATAATATTGTATTTTATTTATTTGTATGTACTAGCATGGCTACTATCAAATTATCAATTACCAAATGATCATTTGATTTTTGTATTTAAAGATACATCCACTAAATACTTCAGTTTGATAAATGACATTTTTCTTCTAAAATTTACCGATGATTATTTATGTTATTCAGATATGAATATTCTGATTACAAACCATAAGGCAGACTATGAGGAAATACACTAAAACTGAATTTATTATTTTTATAACACTAACCAGTAGATAATTCAAAATATGTATTAATTTCTTGTTTGATTTTTGTATTTAAAAATAGACCCTACTAAATACTTCGGATGCGAACTGGGAGCTCAAACTCAATTTGACTTCAAAGACGAGCGTTTTATCGTCAATGGTTCTCACGAGGCAACTAAGTTACAGGACTTATTAGACGGCTTCATTAAGAAGTTCGTCCTTTGCCCTGAATGCGATAATCCGGAAACAACACTTTCTGTCCAAGCTAAGAAAGGAACGCTGTCGCAGACTTGCAAAGCATGTGGCTACTCTGGAGTTATTAAAGGCGGACATCGTCTAATTACTTATGTCATCAAGAATCCCCCTGGTAAAGCTTTTATAATCCTCTTACATACCATCAGTCAGACTTGTTTATATTCCAATGTGACGTGGCTAAGGCTTACTCCTTTAATTAAATGAATGTTACACAACGCAGAGATGAAGTTAAGCCGAGTGTAGTTAAATAAAAGATTAATCTTTGACAGGAGTAAATCCAGCTTCTCAAGGAGCCTCTCTGACGGAAAAGAAACGCTCGAAACGCAGCAAGCAACAGAATGGTGACGGTGGCAGCCCACGCAATGGCGACTCTGACAATGAATGGAATGACACTCTGAAAGAAGATGACGATGATGATTGGGCGGTCGATGTCAGTGAAGCGGCGGTTCGTGCTCGTCAACAAGATTTGAGTGAAGGCGTTAAATCATTGGCTGTTACTGAAGATTCGGAAAAACCAGAAAAAGATAGGATCGATTTGTTCTACAAATTTTTGAAGTCTAAAATGGAAGCTGGAGGAAAATTGGATGACAAAGAACTCTTGGGAGAAGCAGAACGGTTGGACGTTAGGTCAAAGGCTGTTCTGATTTTGGCCGAACTCTTTTTTGATCAAAACATTCTCCAGCAGGTACAACCACTACCATCTGTGTTTATTTTGTATTTTAATCATTTAAAAGACATCGCATATTGGAATTAAGAGAACTCGTAAAATGTAGCAAATTAAATGTTCTTCTAATATTAATAATATTATCTCGAAAAATAAATTAAAGATGGTTTTATCTTTATGTTCCAGGTTAAAAATTATCGCGTTGTCTTGCTTCGTTTTTGTCACGAAAATGTTAAATCTCAAAAATACTTGATTGGAGGCGTAGAGCAGGTGATCAATTTGCACAAAGAAGTTCTTCTTCCAAAAGTTGTTGCAATATTCAAGGTACTTCAGTTTAATTAATGAAATATATTTCTTCTAAAATTTACCGATGATTATTTATGTTATTCAGATATGAATGTTTTGATTACAAACCATAAGGCAGACTATGAGGAAATACACTATAACTTAATTTATTAATTTTTATAACACTAACGACTAGTAGATAATTCAAAAAATATTTTATTGCAGGCATTGTATGACCTTGATATTATTGATGAAGAAGTATTGATTGAGTGGCACTCGAAAGTAAGCAAGAAGTATGTTACGAAAGAGCTGAGCCAGGAGATTCACACAAAAGCCGAGCCGTTCATCAAGTGGCTGAAAGAGGCTGAGGAGGAGGAAAGCTCTGAAGATGACGAGGACGATGTTGAGGTACTCAAAAATAGGCTAAAATAAACTCTAATATAATTTGAGTGTAGCTGTCGGCACTGTAAAAATGTTTAAATAAAACTAAAATAAGAATGTAATTTTGTATTCTCAGATTGAGTATGACGACCGGGCACGTATTTCGAGCATCATGGATCAATCTCTGATCATGGCCAATAAGAACGAAACCCCAACGGTTAAATCTTCTGCTGCAAAGGATGGAGAGGAGGATTTTATTGACATCGATAACATATAGAGATATAGACATGCAAACATGAAAACTCTATAGATATGCAATGCACAGCTTTCAGAAAACATCTTTAATATTATGTCATCTACATGCCTTTGTCAGTTGCTTTCTTTTCTTCATTTTACGTAGTAATAAACAGGCATTAGTATAGACTCTGCATTCTTGAAAACAATACACTTGGTGGTAGGGTTGCTTAGTTTATAAATAGTATCTATTTTAAAATTAATTATATCAATATTACTCTTTCATGCTTCTCAATAACAACAATTGAAATTGAATGGATATGCAATTACTATTATGAATGTCTACCTATATTACATTATATTATTATGTTATGTATTTTCTAAATAATTCCAATATTTCCTTTACTCGCCCATGTTTTATCTTTGACGATTCAAATACAGACCTATTCTAATCTGAATCTGAATCGGACATTCTTTTGCAATTGGGAACGCAAAAGTCAATTACCTAGTACTTAATTTTATCTTTGAAAAGTAATTATATCTGTGTACAGAATTATGAGTGAAAAATAAAATCATTCACCGATATTCGTAATCAGGAGGTGGTTAACTAAAGTACTACTGCTAGTTAAACAACAGCTCTGAAATCTATATGTAACTGTACATCTTTTAAAGAATGGTTAATTAATTTGCAATCAATCTTCAATGATCTTCAATCAAGATATACGATCAAACATGTTTGCGTTCCAAATAGTAAGAGTCTGTTATCTACCTACATAATATAATATTACACGTACAGAGTGAGTGATTTCTAAATAAAACTTATACCTTTTCTTTTCAGTTTTGTTAGGTATTGTTAGAATTATTCCTGGACTTATGCTATGATATTTTCGATTTGTGTCATTTTCGCTCCAGTAAGCAAAAGCTAAATAAAGGATTACATCAATCTAAAAATGCATTTGCTCCTTGTTTTATTTTTGATGGTGCAAAAAATATATATGGCTCCAGACTCGTAGAAGACGAGCTTGTCATAGTTTACGAGTCTTGTCAAAATGGGTCCATTACAGTTGTAGATCTATTTTGGCAAGATATCAGCATAATCAGTACAGAGACCAAGGTAAATATAATCAACAAAATGAAAACACCTCGGATGCCAAATCGTAACATTTAGCATGGAAGGAAAGACGGAAACTTTCATTAGTTAATAATACTCAATGCAATGCTCAATGCACTCCAGTTTCAATCTGCAAATTAGACAGTATTATAATTTATTATGGTAAATATCCCCATAAACGTCTGAATCATTATTGAGTAGCAATAGCCGACTACCAAGGTTGTTTAATTAACAAATGGAAAGTGTCGTGTCAAAATCACAACTGTGAAGGAAAATTAATATCATTGTTGTCATTTCTCGTATGTAGATTTGCATTTCAATGCGTTTACGTTTATTTGTCATATTTTTCAAGAAGTGAAAGTCTTATAAAATAATGTTGGTGTATAGAAGAGAAAGCAAAAATGCAAAACATGCAAATGCAAAACAAAACAAGCTTTCACTTCGGATGCGATGCGGAATACACGGAAGGGACCGACCGCTCCGTGTGTGCAGTGCGCTGCATGTACTCAGTAGGTGCTCAGTCTGTTCTGTACTTTCGGTCCGTCCGCCGTCCGGGCATTAACTCCAATGTTAGGGGCAATCTACTTACCGTACCGGAGCTAAATCAGACGGAGTTATCGAGTCGGTCGGGTCGTAATTATTTGTCATACTTCTGAGGAATCATGAAAAATTCATGAGTGAGTAGTCATTCTAGGACGATAGTTGCTAAAAATTGCTACAGCAAAAATTGTCATTCACTTCTAAATGAGCGGTAACTTAGAAGTAGAAAGCTCTGTTTATTTTGACTTCTATTCCTATTCTCTCTCAATTTTGTGATAATTGTGATTAAAAGCTGATCAGGGTTAAGTCGGCGTTATTCGGGTTTGGATACTTCTTATTTGAAATCTATTCTTTGTTGACATTTTGATTTTTTAGAGTCGTAATCCCGTAATTATTCCGGAAAAATTACCAGGCCAGGGTCAGACTAAGATAACGTCATCAAAGACACTAGAACGAGGACACCAGCTAGTCATGAAGAAGACGACCAACGTCTGTAACTGTAAAAATGATGAAGACTTTTGATATAATTCAGTATTACTGACATAAAGGGTGACGACGAGGAAGGTCTACCCTGGACACTAGCCTTGTTGCTCTTCCAGTCTCCAACTGCAGGAATAAAATCGGAGCAACAAGCCTTAAAATATCCCTGATTGATTGACAGACAACAGAAGCTGCAACCTATCACCGTTAGATGTTGGAGTCACAGTCCCAGCACAATTGACACGACCAAAAACATCCTGGGCCATAATCTGGGGAACTTGGAAAGGAAATGCAATCTCAAGCTTTGCATATGTGTCGCCCTTCAAATTATCCCTGTCATCACTGTTTTCCTTCCCATTAGAGCTGGTTTTGGACTACCAGCTGGAGAAGGACACAGTTCAAGGTTCAATTACGATTTACTTTTTAAAATAAGTAAAAAGCGACATATTTACAGTTCATGAAATACCCAGACAAAAGTAGAAAAGTTAACGCACGCACACATGCACATCGAATCGAATGAATGAATAATATAATATGACATTACAAAAACAGTCGGTTGGAGTTGGTATGGTAGAAAAGCTATTAAAAAGTTACCGATGTTTACCGTTGTTTATTACGAAATTCTAATAATACAGTTAGGTGCCTTTCCGAGTCAATAATAATGATGGCAACAGTATATATTTTACATTATAATCAAGGAGTCTATAACTAAAAATACCATGGAAACTCCTTGATTATAATATAAAATGCAAAGTTTAAAATTGAATGACTAAAAATAACTTTTGGTAGTTACTGGTCGACTTCAGGTTGACCTTTTCAGAACAGTGTCTAAATTGCTAGTGTAAATTCCAAATGCTCCTACCATCGAGTATAGAAATTATAAAATAATTATCATGGACTGACGACAGCAGGATAGCACAATGAGTAATTAATATCCATTGCTAATATTCTGATTTATATTACTTACTACATTACTAGCTGAAAGTGAAGGAATTTTGATACGAATCATGACATCATGGTTGAATTTTATGCTCGCGATAGTATACAGGTTAATGTTATGTCCTTATTTATATATTTACAGATCCAGTTGTATGGGTCATTACAGAAATATTATTGACTTATAGATTTTACATATTGAGATTGCGTGTGGAGTGTGAGTGTGTTTTACATGTTGAGTGTGTATATTATGACCTTTTGTAAACTGCAAATAATACGATTGTTGTTTGCGTAACTATAAATGAAGAGCTGACGATTACAATCAAATATTATTATTATAATATTATTGCTTAGTCATATGTAAATTGTGGACTTTTGAATAATTTACTGAAAATGCTAATCTGATTTTTAATTTTACATTTCTTAATGTTTTAATGCAGCATCAAAGATCTAAAATGGGCCCAGCGAACTTTTCTGACCCAGACTTAAACGAAAGGTCTACATGTAATATCTATGAGAATTGGAGGAAGCCGAGGAGTACTTTTTTTGGCTCTGAAAAGATCGCAGGTTACGACGGTATTGCACAGAACTTCATCATTAATGTCGCCGGTTGGACTGTAAGTTTCAATGTGATGTGATAAGCAATAACTCATGATGCCATGAAAGATTTTAAACACTACTATATTTATGCCCTCTTAATAGAGAACTAATTATTATATTATTACAATTTCCACAGATTTTTGTTATAATATTTTCTATACTACGTAAAAAAGCATGGAATTATGGAAGGATAGCCCTGTTTGAAAGGAATGAAACGATGTATGTTAATTAAAAATTCTTTATTGCACATTCAGTCATAAAATATAATACTAATACTATCTAATATTTATAGTTGTTGAAAAACTCACAATATTATTTTTCATATAAATATCAATAGATATGTTCAAACAAACGTCATAACAATTAATGATAATGACACCGACAACGAGTCTGATAACGGCAGCAATAATTCGGCTACAAATGTAGAAAATGGAAATGCCCCGTCAGAACCAGAAGATCCAGAACATTCCCAATCTCCTAAGGCTCCGTTGCATGTTCGAAACGGGATTCCTGTCAATACAACGTATGAAACAGTGATACCCGATAAAGGATTATTTAGTTGGATCAAAACAGTTTTGACATTGACGTAAGTCATCTCACTTCAATAATTTTATTTATCTATATTTCTGACTTTGACCCAATAGTTTTATATTACTATATTAGTAAGTAAGTTTCTGATTGTGCCATTTTCATTTTGTCAACAGAGATGAACAATATTTACATAAAAGTGGAATCGATTGCGTTCAGTATTTATCCTTTCAAAGGCATCTTATTTTTATGGCAACTATCATTACTTTCTCTGCGTTGGTAATTGTTCTGCCAATTAATTACCAAGGAAAACAGGTCGCAGGCGACAAAAGGATTGTAGATTTCGTGGATCCAAATGATAATTTGGAATTTTTGAAAACTTCAATTCTGAATTTAAAACCAGAGTAAGTAATTCTTTGATACGTAAATCCTATTTGGTGGTGATGATTAGATGTAAATAGGTTTAGTTTTCATTTTTATAGGTATGCTTCTTTCTTATAAGGTCTCTCATTGACCATCCTGAACTAGAATGTAAGCACCCGAATTTTTTTTACATGAAAGCAGCAGGTGACGGAGTCCTTAGGGATGTGCCGGCCACCGGCTACTTTCATGTAGGACATTTGGTGTTTACATTCCCAGAGTTATTAACATTTTTATATATATTTTAGAAACATCAAGCTGCTTAATTGTCTATTTGATAGAACTAAATCTAAGCCAAAACTGTATTAAATACTCTGAGAATGTTCGGATGTTCATCTAATTCTACTTGAATATTTTTATGTGAAATTAGTTCGAGCGTTCTGTGGGTGCACGTGCTACTAGCATTGTCGTTTTTTATTTTGGGTATCTCTGTGATGAGGCATTTCCACTCATCCCTAAAAGGTGACAGTAACACTGGCATTTACTCGTCGGTGATGCTCACTGGTCTTCCAAGAAATGCTTGTCATGAAGATATGATAAGACAACACTTTTTGTGAGCCATTTCTCTATAAAGTAAAATGTAAAACGAAAAATGAAACCTTAGTTATAACATTAATTTTTACAGGGAAGTTTATCCAGATATCATAATAAAGGAAGTAAATTTTGCTTATGACATATCCTACTTGAAACAAATGGAATTTTACAGGTATAGTCAGTCCCTTTAATAATTTAAATGTTTATAATTGCAAACAGGTTGCTTGCTTCTCAAAAGATATTGAAACCATTGCCTTATTGTCTCACTTTGGTTAACTAGACAGGGATCAGCCAGTGCTAAGAAATACTGGCAGAACTACTTCAGGGAAAAAAATAAGCGACCAATGATGAGGCCTTTTATTTGCGGTACGATGTGTTTCTGTTGCGGAAAATGTGGCTGCAAAGAGGTACCCTAATCACTTAAATGTTTCGTCATTTTTATGGCTACTTGCAATTTTTGTAATCCATTTTCCATTTCAGACAGATGCAATCGATTTTTACACAAATCAAGAAGTCTTGTATAGCAAGGAAGAAAAAGCAGAGCGGAAAAAGGCTTTGACCAAACCACTGGGAATTGTCTTTATAACATTGGAAACTCCTGAAATGGCAGCAAGAATAATGAAAGACTACCGTTTCTTGCCAAAGTATTTGCGTATGACTCCTGAGTCCACGCTTACTGAGTCTTTAAATTCACGGAGTTGGAGCGTGGACTATGCTCCACTTCCAGCAGATTTGTATTGGTATACAATAATTATAAATTACATAAATAGTATTAACGATTAACACAACACTAAAAAACACTAGAAAAAGCATATTAACATCCTGCCTACTTTTTCCTAAACTATTTTGTATTGATGAAAGATGTGTAGAGAAAAGAAAGAAAATTATGTTAGTTTTCATCAGATTGTAAGTTCGAATGTTTTCATCTCCATTTTCTTATTGTCAAACATTGACATCCGCCAGAACCAGAACAAAATTAACCAAACAAAAGAACAAATCAATTTGTATTTGCATGATAATAATATAAATTTGTTATTCAAAATTCATAGGGAGAATCTTGCTCTATCACCACTGCTGTGGTACGTGAAGATCATTGTTGTGAATTTCATTCTGATCGTTGTCGTCATCTTTTATACAACTCCAGTATTCTTTTTGAACAATTTGAATCTCGCACCGATATTTGCATCGCTAAATAATCTGACCGATGCTGGAAAACGGGAGGACGGTAAAGAACTTCCTCCTGCGTCAGTAATTGTAAGTTTCCAAAATTTTTACTCCTCAGTAGTCAAAATTTAATTATCTGTTTGATCTATCTAGTTCAATGTACTTGTCGATACATTGCCAACTGTTTTGCTGTGGATATGCGCCGTAACGCTCCCAAGTTTAGTTTCTGTTTCCGACAAAATTGTACAGTATTGGACCAAGACCGCTGAAAATCGCTCGAAAATGATCAAGATCTACTCTTATTTAATTTTTATGGTGCTTATTTTCCCGTCCTTTGGACTGACGAGGTTAGTTATCATTAATCATGCGAGATACATCTTTCAGATAATGGTCAAGTCAAACCCATGTAATACATAATACATCCAATGCTTTATTGAATTTCTTATTTGGGAGGTTTCCCACAATAATGAATTGTAAAGTTCACTTCCCCATACTTATGATTTTTCTTCATTAATTTTTAAGTACTCCGAGTTGTCAGAAAAATTTTGACTTTTCTAACGTGATTGAAAGGTGTCTTTTAATTATTTAAAAAATATATTTAAAGCCAATATTAATCCAATATTTGGAAACTTTTCTTTTCAGCTTTGCCGTTATATTGAACAACAGTAAGGCTAGGAATCTCCTAACTACAAATTTTAACTGTGTTTTCAAAAGAGAAAACGGAGCGTTGTTTGTAAACTACCTGTGCACATCAACATTTCTAGGAACAGCTTCAGAACTGCTTAGAATCCCGGAGCTGTTGGTCTACGTAGTCAAAATATGTTTGTCGAGATCGCCAGCTGAAAATGCTTCTGTCCGACAATCTGTCCTGTGGGAATTTCAACTAGGATCTCAGTACGCTTGGATGATGCTTAATTTTACAATTTTCACTGTTTTCAGTTTAATTTTTCCTGTGATTACCCCTTTCGGTATGTTGTAAATCTATCATGTGCATTGTCACTCAGTGACCTTTCAATTTCTACCTATCCTCATGCACACTTAAGAATGCTTAAGTTTAAGTTTATTGTTGAATATTCTATTTTATTTTAACAGGACTTATCTACATCATATTGAAGCATTATGTAGATAGATATAACATCTACTTTGCTTACGGACGTACCAAAGTAGCTAAAGAAGTTCATGAGACAGCAGTGAACTTCACTGTCGTTTGTATGTTTCTTTTGGTACCAACATTGACGGCGTATGTCACACTAACCTCTGTGGCCGATGACTTAGAGTCCGTGTCGATGAAAGGACTACATGTCTTCTGCATAGTCTCATTCTGTTTCGTCTCCGCCGTTTTCTTAGGACAATTGTTTTTCAACATGGTCATGGGATCAACTCTAAAGCCATACAATGTAAATTTCAAATCCATTTTTATGACGACTGACAAAGACAAAATTCAATAGCCTCTATAATTGAAGTCTAACTGTGATTCAATCTTCGTTTAGGTCTTTTTGAAAGAACGAGCGATACAGAGGGCTAGTGAAACTGTGGATGGTGGACACCACGATCATAACTCCCTGAACCACAAAAACCACGAAAATGGGTCAGTAGAGTTAGGGGTCTCATCTTGTGACAATATACTAGTGGGCAGCCATGATAAGACCACCCAAATTATTATGGGGCGTTATTTTCCAAGAATACTGAGACCAGAAAAGGCTAATCACGATTTTGTCCCAGCATTACCAGTATTAGTCGAAGCACTGGAGAATTCTGACACTGAAGATATATCAGAACCTGTTGTAAGTCCACAATATTTGACAAAAACGCATCGTATTTTAACTGAAATATGAAATATGGCCCTTGTATTTAAATATTATGGCCTCTAAAAATTATTACTATGACGCGTAATCCAGAAGAACTTAGATGTCCAATCACACAATCCAAACTTATTCGTAGTACTTCATTTTCTTCCCATTCCCACCGTATCACTTAATAGGCTTTGGTGCATACGTTTTGGAAATCTCAGATGACTATCAAAATACACTACTACCATTTTCTGCATTTGTTTCAAAAAATCTCCAAAAGTTCTGATACGATTTGGTCATGTCG
>JABASH010004141.1:0-14741 GCA_019776445.1 Tomocerus maximus | reverse complement strand
ACTAACCAAGGTGTGTTTGCTTGAATTTAGTATATTTGAAATAAGTATGTATTAATGCATCCCGGATTATATTAATACGCATAAGTTTCTAAACGTATGTCAAGCTGTTATATTTTTAAATGTGGTTCAATGGCATTATTTCCAACAAAAATTAACCTGTAATCGCATAAAAATATTTTAAATGTGTTCTATTTCAGCAGGCTTGATAAATATTTGAAAACTTATGAATTTTATTATGTTCCAGAATGTTTTGATACAGTATTCCGACGGACTTTCAATGGGTACAAAAGACAGCATGTACAACAAGCTCCATTGTGAAAATGAAGCTAACTTAAAACCATATAATATTGTCTTTTTAGTGTAATATTCATATATTGCGACTACTCGCTGTGTCAGCATACTAAAGTACTAAAGTATGTACTAAAGTAAGATTTTATAAAAGAAAAGACTGTATATGTTGCAATATTGCCCTCGACCTAAATCATGCATTATGGTCTACAAATACTTTGTGTATGTCGCTCCCAAAAATTGTTGAAATGATTTACGCAATTCTTTAGACTACCGTATTTATTTGTAATTTCCCGAAGAAAAAAGATGCTATACGGCGATTTCAAACAAAGCGAGAAAAGACGATGATTACAGCCAGCTTGTTTCCCAGAAGTCAAAAGAGGTCAAATTTGCAAAAAGAAGAAAATAACATCATGCAATGCTGGGAGTACTTAATGTCGTGTAGGTGGATTTGGAAATGAGACATATGTAAGTACAAAGACAAAAGTATAACAAAGGTTACATAAACCATATTCGTATGGTGGCTGACCATATGTACATGCATGATTGACTAAAGGTTATGTACTTCTAACGTTCATCAGAATGTAAACATAAACATTATCTGCATGTGAATGCTTAGCTCGTGCTAAGTCTGCTATTTCCTTACTTCGCGTTACGCAGATGCATGCATTGAATTTTTCCGAATATTTGCATTTTACTATGATAGACGCTCATCAGCAGTGGGAACAAAGAATATTTCTAGTAGAACTTATTGAAAATATAACCTATTTAGGAAGAGTCATATCAGAAACACGTTAGCTATAATATTATGTCTCCCATACTTTGTGTTCTATTTGGTTACCAATTACTCTGGTTCTGTGAGCTAAAATGTATTTGGCTTCTGTGATGTTAGTCTTATTATTTTACTGTTTATTATGAGATGCGGTGTGGCTTCCGTCACTTTGGCACTGAATTGATACAGCAAAATAGTGATTATGCGTACACACACCTCATTGTTGCAATAAGAGAGGAAGTGGCTGAAGTTAAATTTAAGATGCGTTTGCAAGATGTTTGATTCTTCAATTAGTAGTTTTCGCGTATTAGCAGGTACTTGGACAGAACGCATGGTTTTGTTTTGTATAAACAATAAACAAGTATATTGGTAATAACAACACAGGGATTTGCGAATGATTGCTATTGAAAAGGGAATAGTGGAACGCGCAAGCAAGGTGGCTCGTGGAGAGCTAGTGCTGTCCATGTGCCACGGAGAATAAATGATGCGGATGAGCATGGTAAGTGGAAGTACAAGTGTGGCTTCTTCAATAATTGAACTGTATCACTCTATAGGAATAAAATGTAGTAGCCAACTACAGATATGATGCTTAATAGGATAGCATACGCAAAACACGGGAAGAATCTTCGTGTGTTGAGTTGCACATAATATCTGCATCATAATACATACTTAGAAAAAAGAATTTAAACAGACAAGTAGCATAATATTTTGAGCGTGCTTAGTTATTGTTTGTTATTAGAGGACAAAGGGCAGTGCCTTGGATTGCAATGACTCTTGACATGGCTTGACAGTAAGCAAGCACCGAGCAGGTTGAGTGACCCATCCCCAACAACACTATCATCTACTCAAATTGAGAAAGCGTAACATATTGCAACTGGACAGTTGAAGAGAGGTCAAGAATCGGAAACCTTCATGCCAATCCGAGTAATTATTATCAAATCGTAACAAGTCGAATACATTTGCTATACCTGCCTACACAAGAGCATTAGAGAGGTGTGCGTACAAAAATGAAAATTCTTTTTGTC
This sequence comes from Tomocerus maximus, assembly GCA_019776445.1. NCBI lineage: Eukaryota > Metazoa > Arthropoda > Collembola > Entomobryomorpha > Tomoceridae > Tomocerus > Tomocerus maximus. Next base: position 12,656 of record JABASH010004141.1, on the reverse strand, counting down.
ACTACCACTGCTGAATCCTGAGAGCCAATTGTTTCACTGGACTGAAAATTCAACGGATACTAAATGAACCTGCCTGCTTGTAGGGATATGGATCTAGAATCCTTAAACTATAGTAGCCGTTGATTCTTAACTCCAACACGTAGTGGTCATTTTTGCTCGATTTGTGGACTGGAGCTCCGATAGCCATATGGCCATCGGTAGCAGCTATCAAGAGCAACGGTCATGTACCTATACTCAGTTATATTATCAGTAGACGTATGTGCGTTTTGCTTTTAGTATACTTTTACTGCCCTTCTACTTAGCTAATGTTATTATGTACTGATATTATACCAAGATAAGTATCTAAGGTTCATATCATCATGCGTAATATGCAGAGGAATATCACATTTGTTATTCTTAAACATTATACACTCAAGTAAACTGAACCAATGCTCTGGTACTTACTCCAACTATTGAAACTAAGTGACCATGAGATGAATGACGCCTGCATGCAATATCTGATAACAATCTTTTTATCCCTAATATTTCTAGAAACCTTTCTGTCCTAAGTCCACTTTTACATGCGAATGTTTACTATTCTACAACTTGGGCAATACGCTCGGTAATCTATGAAGAAATAGGTAAGTACTTAAGAGAAATTACTATCACCGATAAAATTGGTTTGTTCAAGAAAATAAATAATAGCTTCTAGAAACTAACGGAGAAATCCTGTAATTAAATGAGATCGTTTTCATATTTTTAACAACACCACTAATGTCCCCGTATCCTTAAATGAAGTTCAACATAATAAACAATCGTTAATATAATTTCTTGAAGGCTTTGCCTAAAGCTCTCTACATATTTGCATAGATATCAGTAAAATCTCACTATGATCTCACTATGAAAATGAAATGAGTAGTGGCTTCATCAACATTAAATGTTAATTTCTCTTCTTCTGCATGGCTTAAATGAATTACAAGTAAACAGTCCATTTAGATTGAATAAATTATCAATAGTAAATATTTTGGCGTTTAAAACCCAAATTTGCATAGTGTTTCAGAGTAAGGAAATGCAATGTGAGTACTTAGCGTTTGTTGTAATCTCAGGTTGTCAACAGAGAAAATAAAGCGTTAGGATGATGAGCCGAGACGAATTCAAATAGCGTTGCTCAGTCCAGTTTAACGATGGCTTTTGCATATTGCTAGTTGAGAGTGGTTGATATATGCCTATAGAAGGTTCTGTAATTCGCAGCAGTTGTCGTATGGAGAAAATAAATAAAAGTTATTTGGTTCGGTCAGTCAAGTAGCCATTAACATTAGGAGAGCAGTCGGCAGTCGAAGTGTACAGGCAACTTGGATGCGAGCGAATGTTATTAGAAGATGTCTTTAGGCAATCATGTATTTCTCCTGTGTTTACCTACATCAAAATACGTACGATACATACATAGTAAGTAGATAGTAGTAGACTGAGACTATTAAGTATTAGACCCTCGACTCACTCCTAGTAAATTGTAAGTTAAATAGTTGCTCTGTGAGTGATACTACTGCATGTATTACGTATCTATAACATTAGTTTCTCATTACACGAGTAGATATATAGGTTTAGACATTTAATCTTGGTGAATAAATATTGGTAGGCACAGAGGTATATGTAGGAGGACAATAAGACATTCGGGCTCCGTAGTAGTGGCAGTCGTTTCGTTGTCGGCTGTTATATTGTTGGTCTGACTGAAGTAGAATTGGAGATTAGCAGGTTTGTGTGTACACGAAGAAGGTCAATGTCTTATTCCCTATTGTTGTTCCAGCGTTGGACTTTTAAACCCCCGAAAGACTTGGTTGATTTAACAGACTCTGGTCTGGTTGGATGTTTCTGTGTACACAATATCTTCTAGTAGTTGTAGATTGTAAATATTCAGTTGTATTTGTGGGCAAGTGAAGTGAATGAGGAGCCGATGATAATGAGACGGGAGTTCTTTTCCATCCCTCCGTCTCCGTCAAAATTGTAGACCGAGTAGTATAATATCACCCGTTTCCTTCTATACCTAGCCATATCACATTATTATTTCATATTACACTATAATATTATATTCTAGGCTTGAATAGCTTTAAATCTGATCAAGTGTGCACACAATGTAGATATAGCCAAGCTTATACGTAACATGCTCACGTAATATGTCTTAGCATGCTGCAGTTGTAAATGTAGGTACATAATATATAGTCGCATAGGCATGCTTCATTACTCTGATAGATCAACTACGGACTTGTACTACTCCTATTATACCTTAAGACGAGACTTAACAGCTGCTACCTCCTTTTCTCAGATATTTCGTTGAGCTTAAGAAAAACGTATTACTCATTCTTTAAAGTCCCGATGACACCTGGTCTGCTCCTCGATATTACGTTTTCCCTATTGTTCAAGAAGTTGTGGCTTGGATTGCATGGATTGGATATATATTTTAAATACTCTGTCTGAGCATGCAATATAACATCGGCCTATCCTTATGTAACAGGGGTACATCTCAGATCAAACTATGCATTAGGTACTTTTTCTTAAGACTCCTTCTTCATCTTTTGATACACAGGCCTTTTAAATTTACCTTGAAGATATCCTCCAAAAGTATACGGATGCATTCAATTTTCTCCGCTTCAGTTCTATTATTACTACTGCTTATAAATAAATAGTAAGGGTCGCATTCCTCTAATATGTATAACAAATATCCTCGTTCTTTGATGACATTCAATCTCCAAGCTCAATCTAATATAATTTCCTCTCAAGTTTCTAAGACGTTACTCATACGAATAATATTACATGATTTAAAAACCACGGCTGTGTCTAAGGCTGTGATTTCACCAATTTTCGTCATAACGGAAGTGCTTTAGAGGACGCTAATTCAAATTGCTACTACACGTTGCAATAGACTTCCACTTCTACATCATTACCTTTTAGAAGACCTTCTGCATTTTGCACAATTCTTTTCAAACTATTCTCAATACATTTTTCTTAGCGAATTTGCGTAAATCAAGTTACAATTAACATGACAAAATGATATTAATTGTAATTTACTGTAAACTTTTCATTAACCTCATACATTAATTACTTAAATATAATTTGATAAATCAAAATAAAAAATGTGATTTTAATTCTCCAGCGATTGGAAGTTGGAACTCTGGTATTCATAAAATGACATTACCGCTTTTGTACATAGGTAAATAAATATATCTTTATCAAAACTTACCATGATAATTATACTTGTACAAATTACAATTGGTTGTATGAATCATTTCAATCATGCAATTCTAATTTTTCCTAGCGATGTAATTTCTGGTAAGAACGCCAAGTTATGATAAATAATAAAAGACATGAAAATAAAATCACTGTTGTCCCATGTAAAGCTAGAATTTATTATTTCTAGGTCCCTCAAACGAGAATCAAGGTGAAAACGTTTTAAAAGTCTTGAGTCGTCACATGGAAGCGTATAGCTGCATCTTAGTAGCGTACCTCCGGGTTATTGAAAATGTTTAAATCCCAATAGTGAGAGTGAATGCATGAAGTGAGAGCTTATGTCGTTATGTATACCACGTAATGCAGTATGTACACAACCAACAATTGGATTTTGAAGAAAAGGGAAACTGGAAGGAGAAGTATGTCTTCGGCCATTAAGGTAAGTAGAAGGTAGGCTGTGCGATGAGCAAGAATAAAGTCGTAGAAATAGGTAAGGAAGAAAGATCCCTGCAAGCTTGACTGAACTTTAAAAGAAAATGCACTGCCCAGTTCGTTTTACTCTTTTGATGATGCATTCTTGACAAAGAAAGGCAAAGAAATGGATTTTGATAGATCCGTTCGTGCAGCCGCTGAGCCACGCGTCAGCGTCACCTGAAAGATTTCATGTCCAGGATGCCCTTACCTTACCCACTTCTTCATATCCTCATCTGTTCCTTGTGATGTAAGATGTGACTTGAGATGGACGCTCTACCTGGACCATTTCTATTGTCAATTTCTTAAGAATCCAGTGCATTCATCGCAATTGCATTCAGTTCTCTAATGCATTTACCCAATTCATCCGGTCGGACACAATATCGTTCCGTTCAGACTATTCATCTTCTAATAATATATCAGTTGCATTATATAAACACAAAGAAGACTTCCCTTCTATATGACTTATGTAACGATTAGATTCGTATGGACACACTTCCATCCAAATGAATAGTATTTTTATCTTATTCTTATCTTTGTTGCTATTAATATTACCAACACACCTATGTCGACTCAGTCTTTGGCTTCGTTTCTAGTTTCAGAATTTAATATCATGACATACTGCATAGTGTAGATCGTAGAATTGTTTCTGTATACTTGCAACTCTTCTTTTTCATGCAATAGCTCCTTCTTCAACTTAAGACTCGAATCAAAAAGAATTGAATGTCATCTGGAAATTATTTCTTGTAACACAATATCCAATTTCTCCAACAATTTTCATCATTTAATCGATATCATTAAATTCCGCTCCGTAATTTTCTACTATTTTATAGGTACTTATGCTGTAAGTAATAAATGACGTCATTGCGTTTTCGTAATTGAATCAATATTTTATGACAATGTTTGTCCCTAAATAAACCTACATAAATATATGTCAAAATATGTCTGCCATTGTTCAAATTGGGTTAATGTGTGCCTGTTTGTTATTTATGAGATGAATATTTGATGCTGGCTTCATCAATGATGTGTTTACTGTTATTGAATACTCTGAATACTGATATTATTAGTGATTATGTACATAAGCAAATAAATGTAGAACGTAAACTATTTTAATGTTCACATCAAGCTTTGTTATGTTTTTAATATTCCTTTAAGGTTGTTGGCTGTAGCAATGTATATAAGTAATAGTATCGCCATATTGACATTGAGACAATATCATACAAGTAGAAGATTCATAATATTATATCTGTGATTATTTGTCATCATTAATTTACATAACTAAATACTATTTTGATGTTCCTTTTAATTTTTAAATGACGAGAACTGGTACATGATGAGATGACTCACCTATACGTATGTATATTAATGCTAAGTAACTTGAAGTATGCTTGTACATCGAAAAATAATCGACTTGTATTTTTCTACCAATATTGATATACTGAGCTAGGAAAATGAGAAAAATACAGTCGCTTAGTCCCTTTTAGATGCAAAGCGGTACTGATAGAATTCAGGAAATGGACGCATATGCAAACACCATTTATCATAGATAATAAAAGCAGTATCATGCATTAAATCTAGCAATGGACGTTACTAGCCTTTTACCACTGTGGCATATCAATTTAAATACGTATTCAAAACAGTCTTGCTTTCAGGATAGATATACATAAACTAAAATCTTTATATGCAAGTGTTTGCCATAGGTATTATTACTTAGTAATAGCTAATAATTAACATGTGTACCAGTAATAACATGTTGGTACAGCGACTTCTTACTGCTAACAGATGTGGTCAGAACAAAATGTAACCTCTAATAATAAATACGTAATTGGTCAGTATAAAACGCGTTTTACAATACTATTGTACCTGTTAGCTGCTACATATCGTATGTTTCATGTATATTAACTGTCTGACTGATATGACCACGGATATTCAAATCAAATTGTAAGGAGAATAAACTAGCAGGACTACTAAGCAAATGTGGCAAGCAGAGAGATATAAGTTGATGATAACAGATTAGTACAATTAGACGCATTATCGTCCAGGAAGAATATTTGATGTTTTGCTTTCTTCTACAGCACGATCAAAAAATAATATGGTACAACAGATTGATATTATTTTTCTGCTTTTGTAGCATCGTATTTTAGCTTGAGTTTACAATTTAGTGTAAGCTATCAATATCTAAAGGATCTTATAAGATCGAAGTAAGATATACAATCTTACTTCGGTTACAATATTGATATTGTGTTATGTGGATTATAATATGGAAATGTCTTTTTATTACGGCAAGAAGTACTCGGATCGGACGATGAGACTTTGGATGATGCAGAAGCAGAAGGGAGCTCCTATCTAGTAGATAGAATATAGATTATACAAATACTAGACACGGTGTCAAACATGTTGAGAAACAACCATAACCATTTGTATCATTAGAGCTGCCCTTCCTCCATCTAACATCGAATTTCGGAGATAATACACAAAGATGTGAGGCCAGTACTTTGTTCTTATCCATTTCCTTATCAGTATTATTCTCGCTTTGTACAAATGATCACCATTTATCAGCATTTCGTTAGTAGCCATTTGTTGATAAATATAATAAAACTGTATAAAACGTATAACAGAGTTAAATATGTAAATTCACACAGTAATTCCTATCTCACAATCGATTGATTTATCTCAACTTTTTTTAAACAAACCATTCATTTACATTATGTTATCTTTAACTTAATTTATGCTCAAGCTCATCTGTATTAAAACGATATGAATCGTAAAGATGTATGATTGCATAACAAGCGAAGAACCATATCCTGCTAAAATATAATCAAAAATAAATAAATAGAAATCTACAAACATTGCGCCTTAAAATCTCATAAACAATTAAAATATGAATGTACTAGAATGGCAAGCCAAAATTATTAATGACTAAAATCATTGTCGTAGAACAATTATTCATATCACGGCTCATTTACACCAAAGTAACTTTAAATAGGTACCTACACTTGATAGAGTTCTATGTAAAAAGTGGTAAGAAATGCAGAATAGTTTCATGTTTTAATTATATTTGGTAAAGGACATATATTTGGTGTTTGGTAAATTCAGTTATTGTGAAATGTGTCTCTCTTCTTGAGTAAAATTAATTGTTCGTTGTGTTGTGTTGCGAAGTCCTTCCAGTTGTGTTGTAAATCTTACACTTAAAGATAGAGTTGCAGTCTCATTCAATCCTAGAAAATCCTTTCAAAATTCGATCATTTTGCAAAATAAATTAGATTTAGATACATGAAAGATTTCTCCAATGCAAAGTAATGTCTTCAGGGTTCACAACACAGAAAAAAGTTAATTCTGTAATAAGGATTAGTGGTTTGTCAATGTTATCAAATAATTCTACTATTTATTTTTATTACAGCCAATTAAAAAATTCTAATGCTTTATTTTGGTATTAATTTTCCAGGATTTTTATGGCTTCATTATGGCTTAGGTCCTTTTCAACAAGTCCAAGCATTTCCTCTATTGACTCGACTTCAGGTTCAGATAGACAAATATACTAAAAATGCATTGCAAAATTAAGATCTGTAAAAAGAACATTTATTTCTTCATTGTATAATTTCTCATCCGCTACTAAACGCACATAAGTATGACATGTAAATACATGGACTAAATTACTACCTATTAGTAAACAGTTTCTTAGTGGTTATTTATGTAGTGTGTAATGTATTTGCATTTGGGAAAGTAAGTAGTACTGGTAAATGATATGAAATAGGATTTGATAAGATAATACTGTGTTATGAATGTGCAAAAACAGGACCACATGAAAGAAATGCCCAGTGGAGCATGTGCTATAGCAAATGGAAAAGAAGTGAGACAGATTTGTATTCGAGAATAAAATGTGTAGTGTCATGCTAATCATCACAGGAAAGAATCGCAGTAATTTGATATTATTATGTGTGTCGTGTAAAAGTGGAGATGACACTTAAAATGGTTTGTACACCACAGGAAGAGAATTGATTGAGGTAGTGGAAAGACAGAGAGCATAGCAAAGATGAGTAGTAGCCTAGGTTATGATAGGAGGGTGTGAATTATGACAGGAGGAAGTTGGAAAGAATGGGGAGATCTGGTGTGATTTGACTGAAGAATGGAAACGAAGATTCATGTAGAAGAATAAACCGGAGAGGAGTGGGACACAAACAAGAGAAAGTTAATTCAGGGGCAATTTTATTGTATTTTGTTCAAGTCAAAGAAAGGTATAAAGATATAGTCGGTGAAGTGGGAGATAGGGAGAAAAGGATGTTGGCAGTGTCTGGGATGAGAAGGGAAAAAGGAAGTGATGGCCATGGGAAGCAGACGGTCGGGTCGGTCCGTCCGTACTCCAACTCAGAGAGAGACTCTGAGTGTTAGATTCCTGCAAAATTTATTCCTCTGATCCGTAGAAGTCCCCAGAGATTGTTTCGAAAGTTTTGTAGAAAATCGATTGGCGAAACCTATGTATGTGTGAACTGCAGACTATCTCGTCTATCGTCTTCTACATACTATAGTCCTGTGGGTAGGCTACAGATACTAGGAGGGACGAATAGCCGTCGACTAAGTCAACTGACGATGAGTATCCAACTATCCCGATGCCTACTACTGCCGCCTAAATAACGACACACAATTCCATGGCAAACCAAAGTCTCTTTTTTCCTTCGCGACTCATCACCGACCCGCTATAGAACTTTAGCAGGAAATCAACTCCTGAAACTAACGCCTTATATTTTATGCCAATGAATTTCGACACCATCTGGACTCATCTGATATGCTATCTCTGTAATAACATCAATTGGTAGCTACCTTCTACTTAATATCTGCAGAAGAGTAGTACACAGATGAGTGCCCTCAGATAAGTGTACAGATATGGGAACAAATCAGGCAACTCGGATAATTTAACTAACACGCTGTAGGGAGAGGGATGTGTAAGTCAAGGCAGTAAGGCAAGGCCACTAAGGAAACTCTTCCAGTCAACGACATAATATTATATCTCTGCTTAGCACTTGAAGTTCAGACAACTTTACTTTTCATTGTGAATATTTCTTCCTTTTCTTCTTCACTTTCTTCCTAGTTATCTAAGAGAAACTCTTTCTCGGGAATTTGTCGCCCCACTCTCCTTCTTAATCCACCTACCCATAATAATAATCAAGAGAAAGTCAGACTGCCTAACAAACTTTTACAAAACTCCTTTGACAATTGCCACACAAACCCTCTCTATAGCACAAAGGTGTACGTACTTATTTTTTGTGTATAATGCAAACCCCTTATAGTTCTACAAAATATAGCATTTCTACGACTGCCACAATTTAGAAATGTTAAGCCATTACAAATATTCTCTATATAATTCATTAACTACTTTTCACTTAACTTTAGTGATTTCATTCACCGTTCTTTAGACAGAAGGGCAAATGAGACACATTAGTAGTTGCGAATTACATATTTACACGAAATGATTTAAAATTAATATATTGGATGAGCAGACGTCGATAAATTTCCCAAAAAATTGTAAACGGTGATTGAGCGCATATTGTAAGCACTACTATCTGCAAAAGTTTGCAAGCATTCCATTTGTTTGTATCATTGCAGGTTTGATCGTATTGCCATAGATCTCTAGTTACGGTTTGTATTACGGAAAACCGACAGATAAAATCAGCAACTAATCCTAAAGTGTCATATTAGTGAGACTACTTTGTTTTGTGCTTTGACGATTATTAAAAATTCAGTGTTGAAATTTCGAAAAACAGAGGACAACTAAGTTGCCTTGATATATCCTTCAAGGATTAAAAATGAGAATATCGTTTGAAATAAAAACGCATATTTAGTAATGGCTCCTTTGACATCTACTTATTCCAATCTTAATTCATCACAATGCAATGTTACTTTTAATAAAGCTATCTCTGTTGTCGTCAGCGATCGTTTGTTAAAGAAAATTGGTTTCAGTTACAAAATATCTTAAGTGATCTATTTTCAACCTTCTAAACAGTTTTTCAGTACCGAGTATCAATTCTCCCAAAAATTTGGAAAAATAATCAATGCATTTACGATTTACAACTTCTTTTTTCTGGTACGATCAGTTTTAGAATCGCATTTGGGATTTTTCCATCAATTTTTTGGAGTTGGTTCACTTTTCAAATATTGTGCAAATTTTAGTTCTCTCTGAAAAGTGAATTAAGGTGCATCTTTTTGATGATCTATGATACAATATCATGCATCTGTGTATGTGGATACAAAGGATTAGCATAGGGACTTGTACTGATATCTTATTCGGTTTCAAAAGTATCTCCTGATGTTTTTACGATGAAAACGGTATTCAACCTAAAATTGAATTAACCATGCGGGGATGTTTTTGGACATTATTAGCAGAGCGGTAATTATAATTGGCATTTTCCCATTTGGATTGAAAGATTGATTGTCCATGTAGGCTTATTAAGTGAATGTCCAGTGTATAGTTGTGTTTAGTGGGTAGTTGTGCGGGATAGGTAGGAGATGATAGATGAGGAAAGTGAGGAAGTGCATGAGGAGAAAAGAGGGAAAGCGAGTTGCCTTGAACTACAGACGAAATAGAAAAGATGTCGTAGACATGGAGTGCAGAGCACGTTGGTTGCTATACTTTCCTTGAGCTCAGTTGGTCGGTGCTCATCGTCAGCTCCAGACGAAGGCTGAGTCGGTTAGGTTAGTGTATGATAAAATGTCAACATGAAGTCACAGTTGACTTTTCTCTCTAGTCTCTAACTTGATTTTCGTCTTGGTTCTCGTTAGTTGAGCAAACAGATGAAGCCGTGTTTGCTGGGGGGCTACAGGCTACATCGCTCCAACCATTTCCCTACCTCAAATTCGTTCCAAACTCAACTTTTCCACTCCATTCTTTTCCACTATCTCATCTCACTATCTACACTGCATTCCATATTTATCTCTTTTCTCCGACCCTCCACAACCAATCGATTCAAGTCAACCTCAAGTGACAAATATTTTGGCTTACAAAAGAAACTCTAATACAAAACATAGCGATGATATGTTACCGACGAAATTCTCATCAACCCATATCTCTACGGTCTAGGCAATCACCATGAGGAGTATAGCGGTCCACAATCTACATTTTCATCATTAGTACCTACAAATACTTGAAACTAAGAGAATTATAAACCAAGAGCCTACAAAAAATAAATTATTGTCAATACATGTCTCGCTGTTGTTAGTAATTATTTCTAGTTATCTCATTTACAAGATCTTAGGTTACATGTACATAAAATTAAGTATATCTTGCTTAATTTAACTAATGCACATTGCTATATTGACTTGACTTAAATGATTATTAAGAGGAAAATTCAATTTTGTTAGAACTGCAAATTTCATTATTTACAAACCTTCACAAGAAACACCTGAAGCACCTATACGTAGTACAGTTACCTAGGCTCACTGGACAAAGCTAAAAGTTATGTTTACATTATTTAAGCCCGAGCAGGATAATATATCTTCATTTTAATGACCCATGAGTCCAGATTGACCCAAAATTAGGTGAATTATCAACAAAAGGATGGTATAGGAAAACACATGTATGGTAAAAACATTCAGGGCTGACGTACCTTAACCGCAACCTCCTTAACGGGCCGGCCCCATTTCGTCAACACCTATTTGACATCAAATTGTTTATATAGAACCATTTTGTCAACATCATTGTCATTTTGTCGACACACCTTATTATATGTACTTTTTGTGGACTATACTAGGTAAGGACTATGGAACTTATTTCTGAAGTTTCTCTTTGTATCTTTATTCCGCATGCAAGACTTTACTATATATTGCCTACGTACATTAGAATTTTATGCGCTGCTACTAAAAATATTCAGAAGACCTGAAGAAAATAATTAGAAATAAATCCAATGTGTCATTCTTTTGAGTGGATTTATACTGTCGCTGGTCTATTAGGCTAAAAATGAAATGCTAAAAAGTTATAATTAATTGACAAACATTGTTGATGTGACTAATCAATACTTACCTACCCATACTTAAACATTTGAATTATCATTATGTGACTTATTTACTAAATAAAACCTGCCTTGTCGACAAAATGAAAACTGGTGTTGACAATTTTTAGTAGCTTTTTTCCTGTTGGGTTTTTGGTGTTGACAAAATGGGTGAACCTCCTAAACACGTATTCATTCAAAATTTGCAATATATTAACCCAATCAGTTCCCTAAAATGACACATATAGAGTTTGGCAGTAAGGAGCAAGGTACACAAATGAGGTCTGACGATTTCGTCATTCAGGGTATGAAAAACCAAGGGTTTTTGAAAGCAAAAACCCGGGTTTTTGGGTTTCTCTTAACTAAATAAAACTAATTAAAACTAACTACAATTGATCTCATGTAACAAATCAACTGCCTTTGCAAAAAGGAATTTGTTATGAATAAATCTATCAATCTATCTATCTACAATTTGTATGTATATTAAAGATGTAAAAATTAATTAATTATTAATTAACATGATTAATGGATGATTAAAATCTAAAATTCATATAATAATCTGCATAAAATCTCACAGATTAGTGTATCCTTGGGTGTTCCAATTGCCCCCCAAAACCCGGGTTTTTGCTAATTTTGCTACCCAAAAACCCACAAACTCAAAAACCCGCGTTTTCATGCCCTGGTATTCATGAAGGCTTAATAGGCTTTATTACCTGAATTCATTGTCGGTGCACCCGGCGACAACTAACGGTAGTTGACAGAAGTGCCTATCGCTCTGTCAGCAATAATGCATAGGACTTCACCAATAAGTATTAATAAAATATTTTCTACCAAACATAATCTTTATGAAAATATCTAAACTTCAAAATAATTTTGTTGGTTCGATAAATTTCTTTCCGTTCAAAAATCCCTTAAAAATATTAAGACATACACGAAATATAATCGTTGAGTAATGTGACACATTTATACTCATTTGATTTTAACTAATAAATGGGTACAAGTTCA
>JABASH010004140.1:0-14744 GCA_019776445.1 Tomocerus maximus | reverse complement strand
AAAAAAGTGGTCAATTACCCAACACTGGTGTGTGTATGTATTACATATTTAGATGCTAAGCTTTAGGCTTGTTATACTTTCTCTAATCTTACAACCGAGAACGAAATCGCATTCTTTCATAAAAATCAAATATTAATGTTGTACTGGGTCGTTTCCAAAGTATTGATTGCTGTTGTAAAATTGACCGTTTGTAACGGGAACATTTAACAAATCTTGATGCTGGAGCGCAAGAGTATGTACTCGAGTGGAATTCGCTTGGAAATGTGTATTTAGGAAGCCCACATCAGAAGGCATGGTTGTATTCGTTGTAACTACTACATTGTCTAGAACTGCATCATCAAGTGCTGACGAATCCTTAATTTCAATAATCGGCATGGTCGCATTTGCTGATATCATGTGAACAACCGTCGGAGGTCTCTCTCGGAAAACCGCGGAGGCAGTTGAACTAGTATTGCTGGTTAATGAAGTAGCATTCGTGATCCCGGGTAGTACTTCGTTCTTGGTTTCAATCGTAGTATTCACAGATACATTTTGGGCATTTTTCCGTCGAGCATTTCCCGCAACAGAATCATGTGGGGTTTTCTTGTGGATTTTCATATGCTTGTACAAATTAGACTTGACCCTAATCTCTCTTCCACATATGGGGCATTGATGAGGCTTTACTCCAGTATGAATAGTAACATGTTCCTAGTATTCAATATACATATTATTTCTGTAACTTCGCACAACTACAAGAATATTAATCAAACAGGGCAAGTATTTACTTCTAGAGCTTTCTTTTTCTTAAACGCCTTCCCACAGATCTCGCATACAAAATTCCTAGCAGTCTGATGAACAATTTTGTGACCTTTAAGGGCAGAATACGTATAATACTCTTTTAAACAAACATCGCATTTATAGTCTTTTCTTCCTTCGTGTCGTCTAACATGTCCCCGGAGTGAACTGGCACTTTTAAATCTGTAATTAAATAATGCACATCATTATATTTACCATTTTACAGTAGACTGATTCATTCATTCATATTTACTGAAACTGAAACTACTTACGCCTCGCCACATATGGAGCAAACGTGATTTTTTAAATTAAAATGAACTACATCTCTGTGCGAAACAAGTGCGCCCTTCATTTTAAAAGTTGCATCACAATGATCACATTTCCATGGTCTATCATCATTGTGCGTAGCTGTATGCGATTTTATATTCCACTGAGCTATTCTATAATTTAAATAATTTCAATAGTTAGTCCATGAAAAGAAAATCATCAAAAATATTTTTAGTTAAAAATACTTACTTCCTTTTGCAGATTTTGCACTTTATCAAATACTTTTTCTTTTCATTTTCAGGTAAATGTCTAAGTAGATGCAGATCTAAACTCATTTTGTTTGCCAAAACTTTGCCACATTTATCACATTTGACTTGCCGATTTTTATGGACAGCATGCCGATGTTGTCCAAGGGCTCTTTTTGTTGGAAATCTTTTCCCACAATCATTGCACCTTGAAGTGATAAATCATTTCAATACTCTAATTATTTCAAAAAGAATATAATATATATATATATATTACGTAGTGTATATTTAGATAAAATTTCATACTTATTAAAATAAAAATGGGATATCCAGTGTGGGTAGTAATCTTCAGTAGAAGCAGTCATATCTTTATCAGGAAATGTCCCTCCACAAATATCGCACGGATACAAAACAGGACTATCTTGGTGATCCGTTTCCATATGTTTTGTGTAGCCTTTCTTTCCATCTAAGATTGAAAACATTATAATATTGCTTGCTTATGAACCCCTTATAGTTTAAGTATATGAATTTTCCTTACTGGGTATCGTTTTTTGACACTTCAGACAGAACATATGAGACATCTTTTCACGGCTGGTTATAAAGCGCTCTAATTCCCTCGACTTTTCAGATTTCACGGAATTTGAATGAAACAAATGATCACAAAAAAAATCCCAGTCCTTATCAGTGATATTTCTGCGAGCGTAATGAGCGTGAGTGGCCGCCAAAAAAACTTCTTTCACTATTAAAAATGTACAAAAAAATTGAACACGTCATAAAATTACTAAAAAGCAATTTAAAGTACTGCCAATTTATAACAGAGGATTAGAAAATGTTTAATAATCATAAGTACTGACGCTATCAACATTATGATAGTAAAATAAATAAAAAAAAACTTACCCCTGCTCATTTTTTTGTAATTTTTGTATACCCGTGATTTCAAGGTATCATAGGCAATTGGTTCCTCTATATATTTCTCCCCAGTTGATTTTGCGACATCATGACGCTCGACAATCGCACGACTAAAAATATGCCATCGTTGCAATTCATTCATACACTCTGGGCATATTCCACTGTCGTTTCCATTTCCTTTTACCTAATCAAATCGAGAGAATAAATAATGTGCATTTGTTTTGAAAAGAATACCTTATAAATAGTCATCTTCCCACATCATTATATCAATGTAGTCATTTGGAATAGTCGCCTTTCCGTCTAGTTATACCAAATAGTCTTTGCTGTAGTAATCCTCTCACCAATTCTTACCAGGTAATCGTCATTCCGTCCAGTTGTACCAAACCAAGATGTGACCGTAAAAGTCGCCAACTTACCTACTTAACTAGAAAATTTGTAATTATTTAAAAAAAAAGTCAACTCGTTCCAATAAGGAAGCAAAACATTCATTATTAACAAAGTCCTAAACATTAGTGGAAAGATCTCAATAACAAGCAAGTCATCATTTTTATTTTGATGGTTTAGCTTTCACATTTTTACGTCCAATTAAATCGACTCTTCTCACTTGTAAAATTCTGCTAACTTAATCGTACATCGTGCTCAAATTAATAGCTAAATTTGGCATATGAAAAAACTTTGGTAGAATTAACTGAATTGATAAAAACAGTAACTTCGAAAATAAGAACTTTAAGATAGTCACGTAGATTTGAACAAAACAATATTCAATTAGGTTTTGAAACTTACCGAAAAGGAAGTACAAACAATACTTTAGAAAAACAGATCCTATCTTATACTGATAAAACTTCGGCAAGAAGCAACATTCAAAAAACTTACTTCGATATTGAGGTGCTCTATGAGAACGCTCATGTGAAAATACAACTTCTTGGACGAATCAAAAATATCTTCGGTAAATTTACGATGTCTAAGGCAAACGACACATCGTCTTATGTCATTAGTCTCATCGTCGGAGGTGTCGCTGACTACCAGTTCTGGATTTTCTGGAACAGGCTCCTCACCTTCTTCTTCGGCAACATCCTCTTTGGATTTAGATTCGGAAGGCCCTTCTATCTCACTTGAAGTAAAATCATTTTTTGCAACAACCACACTTATGTATTTATTATTAAGAGCAGCTTTTCTTTTAGGTCTCTGCGGTTTTGGTTCAACCGAGTTGGAAATTTCAACAGTTTCAACGGGTTGATCATCCTCTTTGGTTATTTCAGTGATTTCATCGGCTTCAATTTCGTTTTCTTCTTGTGGTGGATATTGAACTTGTCGTAATTCCGATGTGCCATTTTGCATTGCTGTTACAACAACAACTGTTGAACCATTTTTCAAGCGCTCGTGTCCATTTTCCATAATTTCATCGCTGTTATTGTCTTCTGCACTAATGCTTTTCAGAACATAGAGCTGAAATAACATTTAAATAATTTTAATACAAACCCAATTAATACATGCATAATTTAAAATAAATTATTTCTACAAACCATTTGGGAATTGTGAATGCCTACTGAATTTGTTTGACTATCCGCAGATAGTGTGACACCATTAAGTGAGTCCACCAGATGTGATGGTTCCAGATGTATTTCTATCGTGTGGGTACCCAAAAGAGTATTGTGGGAGTCCATGATGGTGTTAGCAGCGTCTGTTACATCGCTAAGAGTTAGTTTTATTGGCTCCGATAGTTGATGGCTTGTAAGGGGTAAAAGTTCATAATTATGTTGCTCTTGAGGGTCGGTATCCATTTTTGCTAGTCTCTGCTTCAGATGTATCAAAATATTATTTTCTTTTGATTGGTACTACATTCGGTGTGTGAATCTATATTAAAAATGAAATCATTAAGTAATACCATCTGAACTGATAATAAAGATTTAAAAGGTGTAATGTAAATCGCAATTTATATTCATTTGTCATTAATCAAAGGACTAACCATAAAATTAAAATTCATTTTTCAACCAAACCCATTGCACTGATCTCATCTCATCGAGACCTTAAATCACCAGTTCTACGTTTTATCTCATTTTCATAGAAGTATAATAATACAACACATCAACACAATTACATTTAACGAATCAATGAGGAGGTCACGTATTCAATTTAGGTATCTGAAAAAAATGAAATATTTCTTCCGATTATTTATGAAAAAATACTTTGTGTTTGTTATAAAAATGATACTTTGTTATTGGAAACCACCTTGAAGCAGAACACCGATGTTGTGTACTAATAATGTAGCCATTAACACACGTTTCGCCCGTTGTCCAGTGATCAAATTGAAGACTACCATAAATCCTTCAGGGGAGAAATAGAGAAGTCAGAAGTGGAAGTTATTTTACATTTTCAACATTTTCAAACCATTGTCAATTTTAATTTAAGTGTAAATTCAAATTCTACCTCCTTGAACGTCACAAGGCCAAATTTTAGTTAGCGGCTGTGGTCGTGTAGCACGTTGTAGCTTTCACTGTTGAAGACTTGAAGACTTTCACCAATTTCGACCACCACCAATATCCAATTGGCTTTTTGGCACACAACCACGCAAATTACATACTAAACTAAACTAACTATGAATGAACACAATAATTCATTATAAAATTATGCCAAGCTTACCGAAAGTTGATACTCAGATTTATGAAATTATAAATACTAGTGTATTTTGTTAGGTAGAAAACGATGATTAGCATGATTGAATACTTTTGTGCATGTGGCATTATACTGGTGTGATAATTTCAAACAAATGGAAGTGATTGTCTATTCCAAAGTATGTCATTTTATGAAAACGAGTTGTCGGCTACTCCGTTCGTTGCATTAATACATACATACATACATACATAGAATAATGTATACATTTCATTGCTCCTTCTTGCCCAATTCGGAATATTTTTACAATTGATGAAGTAATAATGCACACATTAATTTTCTTTTTGTCCTATTTCATGCTACGAACATATTTTCGAAATTTAATATCCAACGAATGAAAATGGATACACAAATTTATTTGGACGTGACAGCGACAAAAACAGTATTTGTCTCATCAAGCATAAGGCGACTTAGATTTGTAACTGCAGTTTTGACAAGTCACGATATTGAAAGAAAGCTATGGGCTAGCAAGGTAGGCAAGTGACTTTCAAAACAGAGTCGCTATCTTAGCCTTAGCTTTCAGGGAGTCAAATCTAATAAAAACGTTGATGTCATTAACAAAGTATATTACGGGCAAATACAAATCTTTATATTATTTCTTACATTTATTTTCAAGTTAATCGGTTAATATTTCTTTCATTTTCAACCGGAATTCGTTAGATTTTTCTAATTGAGGGGTAAGTAATAGATCCGTTACTGATAATGTATTTTCTTCCGATAAAGATGTTTCTAACTTCCACAGAGCAGAAAAACATTCACCTGAAAAATAAATGAAACACAGACTTGCTTTTCACTTTTAATTTGAAAATTTCAGTAGTATTATTTCAGAATATGATACAAAATGGGATTTCTAAGTACTTCTCTCACTAGAACACACTATATTATATTCACAAATTATTACACTGACTAGTTGCTATTTAAACACCGTGAATGTTATTGCTAAAAAGACAATTAACCCTTTTTTGATTACAAGTGTGCCAAACACTACGAAAATATTAATTGCTTCGTTTAATTTCTGAATATTCCGTCTCAAAATAATTATAATACATATTACATAACACACTTTTCTCGTTTATATGTAAACTTCTATTGCAACTGTGTTATGTAATGTATTCTTATCCTTATCTACAGTATGGGGCACGAGTAACTGGCCATAGAAATTATTATTAGGAAACAGGCCGCTTTGTTACATAGATGGGTAGCTAACAATGGTTTATTTTCTAAATAAAAAACAAAATAAATCATTGTTCGTTGCCCATAAAGCGACTTCTTTGCTACATTATATATACTTGCTAATCCCTATGAACATTTCAACGTTTTCATACTATATTTACTTTAATGGCAAATTTTGTCATTTTCCGTTTATTTTACAACTTTGTCGCATCAATATTTCCTTTACGTTGACACAGTGCACTAACCAAAGAAGCAAAACTATTGTTTTTAATTAGTTCTTGTGCAACGAAGCAATATTTCAAGTAAACTCTAAAATTTTAATGTCAAGTAAAATGAAAATTATAGTTTCTTATACATTTCATTTCTGTTTTGGCTCAACGAGTTTACTCCTTGAGACAGGTATATAAATTCTTTAGCCTTACTTTTAAAGCGGACTACTTCTTCACGCGATACATTCCTGGATACATTCAAATGTCGTTCCAAGGGATTTTGTATGTACATTGGACCTGCATCTGGTTTTCCCCATGAATTTCCGGTTAAAACTGATATGCCTTTATTTTGAAAGTCAAAATCTGAATAAAATTCAAAAAATTCAAATAGAAGTTCAGATAGCGATTCGTTCTTTTTTTGAGGAGTAAACAACTTCAAGATTTTTTCATGGTCTCTTAAAAATGTGCAGTCTATGCCATCAGATGTAATGCGGTGATCATCTTTTTCTATGTAAAATTATAAACCACTTAGTTTCGTTAACCGCTCATTAAACATTAAAAAAATATATATTAATAAATAATAATACTATGTAGCTAATGTATCAAAAATATATTGTCTTAAAATATAAAATATACTTACCAGCATTGTTAAAAAGTATATCAAGGGTGGGGAGAATCTTTTTATGCTGTAAAAAATAAATTAGAAGTAGCACAAACATAAAGTTCGTCGGTTGTCTTCCTGGAACTGGATTGGTTATCTTTCTAGCCGAGGCCCAAGACCGAATAGCACAAAGAAGCGTCGGAAATCTTAATTCTAATGTTGACATTAAATAAATCAATTCTGACATGTGAACACCACTCCTGTAAAATTTAAAAAGTTATTTAGTAGTTGGTCATCAGCTAGTTTTGCATTACAAACAGTAGCTTTAAACGGTTTTCATAGACAGGCAACAAAAGATTGAAAAAAAAACTTTTCATTTTGAACGCATAAATATACAATTATAACTTGATTTAAGTCTTCAGACGAATCATAAATGGGTAGTAACTTACGAAGTACGTAGTAATAAACTTACGAATTAGTCATTGAGAGGTCACATTGCAAATCTGTATAATCACTCCAAAAGCGAAGAATGGGTACTCGGGCTTGAAGTATTCTCTGAACATGAGTACACCCTGGAACAAATAATTGAATAATGTCAGCAATTGTCTCCATAACTCTTTGGACTTGAAATCGAGCATTGGCAGTATTTCCATTAGAAAATAGTTTTGATTGGTAGAATAAACTGGAGTCAGTCTGTTTGTTAGAAGCACTAGACGGAAATATTTCTCTCTGTAATGAAAAATATTGGTTAAATGTAAAAACATGAAATAAAATTGATATTTTTGCCAGCGAAATAAATGCATGTGAAAGGTTTTTCGTCGAATCATCAACCTAAACCAAATCAATAACTAATAATAACTATAGACAAAAGATCATCGGGAAATGAACTAACTTTATCAGGAAGCAATACCAAGTCTAAATCCCCACTTTGTCGTCCTATACCAGAAACGGAAGATCCGAAAGGTAGAACACATCCTAGTGGAAACAATCTCTCCAAACATTCTTCCAATTGGTGAGCAATAAGAAAACGAAGTCGAATACCTATATCAGTCAACTTTAATGAATCCTCCAAGATTTTCAATTGTTCGTTCATCTGAAACAAATGTAATTTGTTGTGCTCCTTAAGAAAAATATAACTGTTACATAACATTGCATCTTTTTGTTTGTCAACATCACTAACCGATTTTGTTTTACTAAAATCTGGATTGGATATTTGCTTTCCAAGTTTCTGAAATGGAATAGCATAACTATTTGACATTTGTCGTCCTGGCTTTTTGTTAGTTGCGCTGCTCCCTGGATTTTTAAACCAACACATAGACGATTGAAATGGCACTGACAATTCAGCATATTGGCATTCAATATATGCCTTTTCATAATCCTTTTTTTCTTTGAATTCTGCTAAAACCCAATGGAAATCTCCAGAATGAGAAGCTATAGAAGATGATGGAACATTTTTTCCTTTCCCAGGCACCGAATAGTGATGTATTGCTTCAAGATTCCCAAAATTTGACGTTAAGTATGAATTTATTTCCGGTGCTGACGACGGATTTTTTATCTAAAATTACAAAAACAAATTACAAACATTTTTATTTGGTATGCATTGTATCACATTTTAAGATTTACCGACGATGCAATTCACAACTGATAATGAAGTTATATGTAATTACATTAACATTGTAAAATTTAAAGTCGCAGGTCGCAGCATAGCTAATATTTCAATTTTGACTTAGACAATGCTTAAATATAGAACGGTTTGCACAAAGAAGAATAATGGACGAATTTCTATTTGCCGTTGTCGAATTTCTCATGAGTTAACACATGTCATAGATAAATGACAAATTAATGGAATTTAACTTACCTGAATTAAAATGGATTTTTCTGCTTGGGTCCGACGAAACTGAATATATGGCCCAAATTTTAAATAGGTTGAAGAATAGCGTCTGTTGACGGTGCTAACTTGACAGCTTACCAATTTGATTATAATCCTCATAGTATCAGTGTTAGTGCCACACGTTAACAAGTATAATTTCTTCCTTGACTTCTAAAATTGTACCGGTCTGTGACTAATCAATGTTTATTAAATGCTTACTTCCGAGTCTATTTGTAATGCATTGTTTGTGCTAGTATTTAGTACGATCTGATGAATTTTTAATTGCTTGTGGACCGGTGCGGTCGGTGAAGAAGAGTCAGCCCACGTTATTTGCGATTTTGTTGATCCACAAATCTGTACATAAATCGGACTGATTCAGATGTTACCTCCTCCACTCCGACCTAAATGAGGATAAATAGTGCCTCCGCACGAGTTGAAAATCAAGGATAAAACACCACAACATAGCACATGGGGGATGGAAGATGTCCGCTATTTGACATGAAGTTATCCGACATAATAATATTTTAGTTGGACGCTCTAATGCGCCTGGCGTATTATTTGGAATCAATAATATTAGCTTTTATTTGGATTTTTACTTTAAGTTGTACAGTCAAAAATATGGAAATAACTATTTCTGTTTATGATACATAGAGTCCTCACTGTATCTCCTTAATGTATGATGCTTTTCCGTTTATTTTTGTCCCTATTTGTCTTTACGCAAAAAAGTCCTTTGATTTAAATTATGAAAGTAAGGATAAAGAATATCCCTTTATTTTGAAGACGGATTAAATGGTATGCATATTTTGCCTTCTTGCGGAGATTAGTTTATATTTTTACTACGTTCTACACTTTTTTCAGGTTTCTACAAGCTAGCATAGAGCTTATGACATTTTCTGCTATTAAATATCCAATATCAAAAAGGTCCTATGAAAATTTCTTTCATGAATCACAATAATATACAGAATAAATCA
Organism: Tomocerus maximus; assembly: GCA_019776445.1. NCBI lineage: Eukaryota > Metazoa > Arthropoda > Collembola > Entomobryomorpha > Tomoceridae > Tomocerus > Tomocerus maximus. The sequence goes on along the minus strand of JABASH010004140.1, from coordinate 5,055 downwards.
CTAGAAATATAGCTAGTCCTAAACAAATTACTAACGAACGAACGTGTCATCTATGAACTCTATTTCTAATAAAATAATAAGTGTGTGAATATAGACTAAATGTGCAACTGTGCACAGTTGGTTTTAATTGTTAGTGACTTAATAATATAAAACATTTTTTGATTATTTGAATACCAGAAGAGCCATGGGTTCAAAATGTTATTCTAATTTAACTTGTTAATGCTCAAAATCCTTACTACTACATAATCACATTATATCAGTTTTTTCCTGTGATGGTTTCTAAACCCTGAATGTCTATACATTGAAAGTACCTAGGCCCAAGATTTATTGACCACCGTTCCCGACCAACTGGGCATAAATTCAATTAACTCACAGACCACGGCCTTCAACTTGCACTTGCTTGCACTTGCTATCTTTTGACAAAATTGTTATTTCCCAATTTATCCATCAACAATTAGTGCCAAATTAAATTGCAAAACTAAATTAATATGATTTTAAGCCTATATTACTTTTATAAGGTTGTGATTGGATTCATGATTTTATGAAGAACGCAAGTGTTTGAATGAAATAACCCAGTCCCTGAAATATTTGAAAATGGAAAATTTTAATTTCTAGAATTACATATTTTCAATTTATTATTCATTATTATTTATAAAATTATTTAATGTGATAAGGTCCATTTAGATAAAATATACACTCTTAGGACCTCAAGCGTACAAATAACCATAGTTCTAAAAGGCAGATGTTATCTGGTTGACTCTTCAGCAGCCGACTGTCGGGAGCCCTCAATCAGTGTATAGAAATACTTAGAACAGATACAACTGACAACATACCTGCATTCAACACAAATACAACATAAGAACACAAACGTACAAATCGCAAAATGAAAAGCAGTCACTATTTTGGTTAAAGGGTTAGGCCAGGCCAGGCTAACTTTTGTTTTGATAATCCAATCAGTCACTATTTCATAATTGGCCGATTAACATTATTCGTCGAATGATAGTATTTATTTTTCTTCGTATCCTCCAATTCCCATTTATTAGCAATTAATGTCAGATCAATTTTGACTTCACAGTTTAGTCAATACAAAAGCTCAGCTCAGGAAGTATTGCCTTCTAACATTGTAAGTATACCTTCATTCATTGATATATTTAATTATTATGTCATCGATTTCCAAGTCAATTGTAAATTGTTAGTCACCTAATGCAAATTTAACAATATTTGACATTTGATATTTGGAGTGTTGGGATTGGAAGTAAATCATCTTAAATATTCTTTTTTATTTTTCAAGTTGTAGCTACCAGCTATCTGCAAGTAACTATCAAGTTATTGATAATTGAAAAGTATGCTAATAGTTCATTGTGTTTTAATTGTTGATATAACAGAGGAAGCAGGAGGCAACAAGTGGAGGCAGTCAGTAGTAGATTGAAGTCAGACGTGACGTGTTACATCACAACTGAGGAGCTGACTGACAACTGAAGGTAAGTATTGTTAATAATTAATGTTGTTAATAGCGTTTAATATTTGTAAGTAATACAGTTGCTGATGTGTGACAAGTAAAGTTATGAAATATAAAAATATTTTCAACAGTATGATGTCAACTAATAGACAATTGTTGTTACATTATATTTTTAATGTTTTAGTAAGTTACTACGAGAGAAGTCTAACGGACATCTGACAGAAGCCAAAATCACCTGTAGGTACAATTAACCATAAATTGTACAAATAGAAAACTCAGCTGTCAGCAAGGAGTTAATGTTTTTACAAGATGTCACGCTCAGATAAATTTAAGTCCGGAAGTTTTGTAAGTAACATCAATTTGTGACATCCTTTTTTTTTAGCTTACTTGTTTTCTTATACCTACAGATATTTAATTTTCCTTTCTATTTAGCTGGACAAGTTTGGTCTTGGCGGAACTGGGAGAGTGAAAAAGAGTTCGGGGCTGAGTCGACCTCATTCTGAGTCAGATTTTAACGAACTAGATGAAATGCAGCAAAAGGAGGTGCCACTCACAGATAAAGAAGTCGAAGAACATTTTCGACAAATGTTGGATGATATGAATCTGTCAGAAGAGAAAAGAAAGCCTCTCTTAGATCAAACCATTGAAAAGAAGAGACAGCTGTTGTCAATGAGAGAAAAAGGCTATAGCACTGTAATGCACATTTGATTATTATTACGGTTATGCCTATTAGTGTCATGAATATTATTATTAAAAATCTAAAATTTGCTTATATTTTTGAATTTCCAGGGCCCGAAAAGTAAATTAGATACTCCAATGGATTATATTAATGCCCTTCATAAATCCAATTTAGAAAATCTAAGTGGCAACAAGACGTCGCACTTAATCGAATCATTGCGAATAACATTGTCGAATAATCCCGTATCATGGATCAAGGGATTTGGACCTAAAGGATTAGATCTGGTTCTAAACTTGCTTAATGAATGTTATTCATTCAATCGAGGGTAAGAAATCTTATTCTGATTATTTACGTTCTTAAACTGCTACTTTTCTTGGCATACATTCATTTATTATTAATATGGCATGGCATCAAGAAATATTCTTATCAAAAATAAAAATAAATACGGTCTCCTGATCCTGATTTTCACCCTAAGGGCTCTTGTCACTTAAGGTAACTTTAAAATAAAAAATGTACTAAGGCCTCTTGGGAAATGTCTGCGTGGGGTGCATACTGAATTTTCTTTCAAACATAATGCACTTTAAAAAACTGTCTTTAACAAATTCCATGAGTATTGCCGCAGTATGTACATTTGGTAAATATAAATAGTAAAGATGCTCTCTTTTATGGATTCTTGCTTTTATTTGAACCATTTTACTGGAGTGTGCATGTGTTATTAAGAGACTGGGAGCGGGGGGGGGAATCATTTACTATTACCTCAGTCTGAGAACGACAGATGTTAAAATGAGCAGCCAGGATCAGCAACATTAATATAGTAGTGGCACGTACGTACTGCAGTGTTTTCCATACTAGGTTATTGAATTTGTTATGCTTAATTAGTTTATCTAATTTTGTACTCCTGTGTGTTTTCTGCATATGTTTAGACTGTTAATTTATGTACCATTATACTAGATCCATATTAACTATGACCTTCCTATGTCTATACTGAAGTCTCAAAGTGGGGAACTAATGTTTCGTGAGCCTTTAAAATGAATTATTAAAATAATTCCCCAGGGGTATAAAATTCAAATATAATTTCTGCTTATTACACGAATCCGAATACAATTACATCCAACGCTGTGTTTTTCACTTGAGTAATGGATGTCTCTTCATAATATTTCAATACTTTGTGTTCAATTCCAGCCGTTAGAGAGCTTTTTTTCCCAGGGTCAAGAAAATTTCTAGTAGTTCCTATTTTTGTTAAAAAATAAATACTACTTATATTGCCAATAACTAATATAGAGAAAAAATTAAAACATATGTGTCCTTAAATGATATTGCGAATAATATCGTGTTTAAAACTGTTTTCACAGTATTGACATTGAGAACGAGTAGTTTTCTCGAGACACATGCCCACGAGACCCGAAGGTCAAAAAGACTTCATCCAACAACAATACAATAACATTTTAGCTCATCATTTCTTGGATCATTTTACGTTGTTGTAGCAGGATTTTAACTCAACCTTTCTGAGTAAGGTTTAAACCTTTTAATTGGTCATTTTTCTTGAGAATTAAACTGGTATCCATATACCGTATAACTCAATCTGACTTAACTATGCGTATACTTAACTCAAAATAATTGACCCTCCAAAGTTTTCGCAACTGTTTTCACAAAAATAGGGCTCTGAAAACAAAATTTACATGTAATTTACACTCTCAATAGGTCACCCCTATAACAACGGACTTGAAACATTAGTTTACACTGGTCAACTGAATCGAGTCATTCAGTGATTGATAACATACTTACAAAGAATGGTCAAAGCAGTCACTATTTCATTGCTTCAGTCATATTTACGGTTATCTTGTGGTCCTTTTTTTAAATTAGTTATAAATTCAGTTCTATCCATCGCAGAAGGTCGAATAAAGTCAATTTTAAATGCCAGAAAGATGCTCATTATTCCAAAACCAGGTCAAATTAGGGTAGAACATCCTGATTAAGAGATATTGATTGGCGTTCAAGCAAATTCTATGTTGTCAATGTATTATGATTATGAGTGGGAGATGCGCTAAGTGCAGGGTAGACGACTTGAGTCCATCTACTGGAATCAATATTTTTTCTAACTACAGAATACAAGTTTAAGTGCGGTAGCCATTGCATTCATAATATAAGCCGGGGTTATGTGAACAAAAACTGCCTTATTTACATATAACGCCGAAAGGGGTCCTCAAGAGCACACAATTATGACGGAAGGGAGACTTTATTTCGCGGTGTTGGGTATTACTACGGTAAGTCGCTTGATTGGCCCTTTTTTAATTATTTTATTTTGTTTTCAGGGGTTTGGGTGAACATCGAGCTAAAATTCAGCTCGAGTGTTTGCGATCCCTTCGTGCGTTTATGAATAACACGGAAGGAATGAAGCAAGTTTTCGATCAGAAGGAAGTAAGTCCACACCGACCGCTAGTGGTGAATATAAGAAATCAAGAACTGGAAAAAATTGGAGTTTCATCCCATGGACCAACTTGTCGGACGTTTAAAAACGAATGAAAAATACAGCAATTCCTGATTTTTTGGAAAACTATGCTCATTAGGAGGAGAACCGCTCAGTCTTACATGCTTTTCTGTTAGCAAGGCTGTGGTTCTTCCACCTAATTGCTCTGTAATTAAAAAAAAATCGAGAAATGTGGTAGTTTTTATTATTTTTTCACGTTTGTCAAAATGGTTTCATGGGTACAATTTCAATTGCTTCCAATTTTTGGTTTCTTATATTCGCCATCTAGTAGATAAATTTTAAAAATTTTAATTTTAGATGCAATTTAAGTGGTTTTACTTTCAATTATACTTTATCATTTTAAACGAACAAACCCTTTCGGATTTTTTAAAAAAAAAATCTTGGACTTAATTTAAACGAATAATATTTATTTCATCTTAATTTAAGTTT
>JABASH010004139.1:0-14750 GCA_019776445.1 Tomocerus maximus | reverse complement strand
TATCGAATATCTCTTTAACGACAAAACTTTTAGTAATCTGTTTGCGGACAATGAAAGTATATATTATAAAGTATCAACTAGGTCTCCGCTCGTCCTGTATGTGTCCTTCGTATCCTACGTACGCCTGTTGCCAACAGTTTATTAAATATCCATTTACCCAAGGAGTTTCCATGGTAATTTTATCTACTATAGCTAAAATATCCCGTTTCTATTGGATACTCCTTGCATTTACCGTCCGTACTCATAACTTTCAATTTGGCGCACCTGCGCGCACAACCACCCATTAACAATATAGTTGTACGGTGTATTATGGGTCCAGCCGTTCTGTGGTCTGAAAGGCCTCGACGAACAATGGGAAGCGCCTCCCACTCCAACTCATGAACAAAAGATTTGATCTGGCCGCTTTGTTCACGAGTTGGAGTGGGAGGAGTTTCTCATTGTTCGGCGAGGCCTTCCAGACAACAGAACGGCTGGACCCATAATAATAGATATTTTATCTGACGAGAACTAATGATCTTGATTATGATCTGTCACACGTTACCGTATTCACGTATGACCATATGTAGGCACTAGGCACTACACTTCTGCTAGAAAGGATACATACGTTCCCTCTTCCGTGACATCAGGCTCCAAGCTACATTTCGGGGACTTGTTTCGCTGAGTTGTTTTCGGTGGGTTGTTTTCGGTGAATTGTTTTCGGTGAATGGTTACATAGCTGTCCAAGCGTGCCGGAGGGCTCTGGACCAGCCTTCCGATTGTTCTCTAGTGCCCAAGAAAAACATTTTCTATTGTCTTCCAGTTCTTTAGAAAACGACCTAAAAGAGCAATCAGGTTATACATAACGAAGGGAATCCGATTGACCTAAGGCGATAAAATTCAACTTCATTTGAAGTAGGCCCTGGTTTGTGTATGGAATGGACGACGACCACCTCAAATTTGTTGATTGGGAAAACATGAGAAATTATTTGAGCATGATATTCCAGAAATCATGTGTTTACACACACACAGGTTTCACTTTCACCTCTGTCTGTAAAACAGTAAAAGTGACAATACAATGCAAGTCACAACCACAACTCACAAGTATGTAAGAGTCAGGTCAGGGTAGACTAGACTAGATTATTTTAATAATCTCGCTAAAATTCTCCTGGATGGAGAATATAACGGGATTCTTGTTAGTACGCAAACGCTGTAGTTTTGCATATTTCAACACCTCTCTGTAGCACATTGCAGTGCTAGATTTACACCTAGTTATTTATAATACCATTAATTGATCATGTACGTGCATGGTTCATAAGAGAAATAAAGTATGTAGATAAAGGTGTGAAGTAATGTCGTAGTCGTAGATAGATGCATTGAGGCATGGCGAAAATTTTATTTTCATATAATATTTCAACATGCGTCTAAACAAATCTAAACTGTAAGCTTAACCAGATTCATTATGTACGTATGATTTAATTTGATTGATTGCTTACAATATTAGTAAGTAGTAGGCTGTATGGTATAAGTAGCTTTCACGAAAAATAAAGTAATTTCCGTCATCTCAGCATTAACATTGTTCTTTATAGGAGAAAGTCTGATCTGGATTGAATATTTCTGATTGTGAAGGTTGTAGGAATGCAAAAGGTCATCATGACATCAAAATATAGCCCAAGCGCAAACGAACAATCATTTTAGAAGATTCACAACGTTATTATGTCAGTTGCTCAAAAATGTATGGCTTTCTTTTATGCAATTTAATCAGTCCGCTTGGAGTGGCGACTGAGCAGATTGTGACGTGTCTTGACATATTTGTGGTCTCACTGGCTTCTCGACGGTTTTTTGCAAAGACATTCGCGATCTGCATCATAACACCCATCAATTTCATTACATAACAAGGACACAATTTCAAGCAAACTTTTTTCTGGAGAAAGTTTCTTTCTACCTTGTGGACTAACTTTAGTAGATTTGGATATTACACACTAACTTTGTTACTAGAAAGATAAAAGTACCTGATCTGACCAGCTAACAATGGATTTATAGCATATAACCAGTCTTGTACATCTTTATCTTGAGGTGGTTGTAATGTATAAGTCCTTTCCCTTGTCAACACACTAAATAAAAATGAACAACAAATTGAGTTAGATAACTGTAAAATTGCTCCATGATATTTATACTGACTCAAAAGAGAAGAAAATGAGCATACGTGAATTGTCCAGTTAAGGGACCTTCAGCATCGGGATCATAGACTACTTGTGAGTTTGCCAGATTTATCACATTTCTCTCCACAGGATCCTTTTCATCTCGAAATAAGAATACATAGGGACGACGGACAACCTGAAAGAATAGAAAAAAGTCACACTGATCATTTCATCTTTTAAAATGAGTTTTTCCAGGATATCATAAAATAGATACATACAGATATACAAAAGTTTGCAATGAAAACTTACGATCCATCGCCGTCTCCACACGCCTCTACGATCATCACTAACATGTAGATAACCTCTTCGTGAGATTACAGAGCTGATACGAATCTCTTCGATTTCCGGAATATACATATAGAAGTCCTTTGTTGGTGAAGATGGACTTTGTTTACCAGCGATTGCTGTTGGAGTTGGTTGTAGCAACATATTGGGTAACAGTGATCCTGTCAAAATCAAAGATCGAGGACGCTCCGAAGAATTTTGTGGCAAGTTCCTTGAAAATAACAATACCGTTGTTCATTTTCCAAATATTATCACTGAAAATTAGATTTTGAAGTGAAAGAAAATTAATTACTCCGTAGATGGAGATGGTGTCATCGATAATTGTCCGGCAATAGGATTCTCCCTTCCTTCGCCTCCAGTTGGGGACACGAGGTTCAAAAGTAAATCAGGTTCCTGCTAAATTGTAATTATTGCTCAATAATATAAAAATATCTATGCAGGATATCTTAATCTGTATAATAAAAATGTTAGGAAATCTTTCTTACGTTGTGAGCACTAACTTTCCCTTGTAAAAGTCTTACAAACTTCAGCAACAGATCACGTTCCCGTTGAGATAGAGGAGATTCGGAGTCACTTGAACTGGAAGTTCGAGGTTGAGGAAGAGCAGCCGAGTTACGCCCTCGTCCTTCTTTAGCAGCTAAATTGCAGACCTCCTATATAGACACATTAAGGAGAAAGTTGACTTTTTTCCGGCGAAATCCGAGATGTGCCATTGTATTATGTAGTTTTAATTACCTCCGTAAGGAAAAATATCTTATCAGAAAGAAAGTTGTAATGTATACCTTTTCTTCTTTACTTGTACAAGAGCTTCTTGAGATGGGTGTTGTTCCATTTTTCCCATTACCTATAACGTCTGTAGCGGGGCCAAGTGCATCTCTCAGCAGAAGAGCATGACGAACTTTCTCGACTTCTTCTAGACGACGGATTTTCTCTAACTCCCACTGATGATCGAAAATGAGAGAGTCGCCCCTTGGACGCCAACCACTCAAGTTTTCTTCGCCTCTCACGTAAGCGGAGCTTGTATCCAACACTCGGCGAATGCGACGTGAATTACGATGAGTTCCTGGTGCAAAGGAATATGGTATTATTAGATTAATTTGAAGATCTAGCGAGTAAATAATTATATATAGGAAAAGAGTTACGTGCATACCGATATCATTGGCCCTTTTCAAAACGAGATCATATAATCCAGTTAACCGATTCGCATCAGCTGGATTTTTACTTTGAGACGAAAAGAATTGCTTTAATGATCGTGCTCCAGATCTACCGTGTATTATTATACACAAATCTTTGGTTACAATCGCAGGCTGTCCACATGACTCCAACTAAATTGAAAAAAGTATTATTACACAGCATAATCTACTTGGGTTTCATAGTGGACAGTTAGCAGATAGATATAGATTTACTTCGGGTCTTACATCGAGGTACGCAGAAATTGTTAAGAATACATGCTCTCCGGAAGGAGTTGATCTATTTAGCAAAGGGGAATTGTGCAAGCTGGAATCCCAAGCACCTTCAAATCGGAACAGAGATCGATCTTCTCCCAAGCACTCTAAATATTCTCCAGGGAAAAGTCCCAGACTCAATATATTTTCGTCTTCCTCTTCGTCGTCGAAATTATTTCGCTCTGCATTCGACTCGGGTGTTGTTCTTATTCGTCCTTTTATAAAGCACGTATACCCAAAATTAGGTAATTATGGTAGATATTTCACGCTTAGCTTATGTAACATTATGCATGCATTCAAATCCTTTGAATTTAAACTACATACCTATAAAGGTACCTACTTTCTTGGTATTGAGATTTCTTTTCTAATGTTCTACTAATTCTGATGAAAACGTAATTATGCATAGAAAGCCTTACCAACTAAAACCTCACGAACATCTCTCCATTTTACATCTTCATCAGTTTCATGGACTATTGTAACTCGAATCCTTCGCTGTATTCCCTGGTGTAGAATGAATATTCCACGGCATGGCAAATGATCGCCATGGTTGACCACACACGGCACGTATTCCCCATTAGGAGCCAGTTCGCATATTTCAAACCAGACAAGGAGTTCCAACTTCTTAGCTACGTGAGATGTCGCGAGAGATGATGCGGGTGAAAGCATTGTCGCAGCGTTGCTGATAACTGCTAAAGGAAAGCGTGTGGACCTTACTGGAGCTGATATTGGAATTGGCGGAAGCTGCTGCAATCTACGTGGAGGATTTCTATACGAAGGGGGACTGAATAAACACAAAGTTATTTTAGAGTTAACAATTTTTTGTATTGGAAATATATTACAACTGAGTCCAATATTGAGCTGGAAAACAAGATCTTTCCTTCTTACGTACGTACTAAAATCTCATGGGACTTTCACCAGAGAAATGAATAAAAAGTGTCTTGGAAAATTGCACATCCCCATAAGGAAACAGAAAGTTCCTGTTTTCAGTTCAGTATTATTGGATAAATTATGGAAGTACATTCTGTAGAACGACAAGATACTAACCAATTGGTAACTTCTTGTTTCGAATCTTTATGAAGTGGATGCTGTTGATAATGTCCGAATATTTCAAACATCACCGGCTGAGACTTGAGGTATTCAATAAATGAAGACGTAACAGTAACAGTTATCTGTTGGTAAACAATATTTCAATAAATACCATAGAGTAAAGTTATACGATTAAAGATATTTAGTTACTATTCTTACGTTCTGATTGTACGAAAAATTTATTGGAATTCCCTTTCCAGGATTTTTAATTGGTTCAGTGGAAAATGTTTCGTCAGTGTGATGAAGAAACCTAAATCAAAAGTAAAAAATAGCAATAGTTAATAATAATCCTTATTGGGAGTAAATCGGTTGTTATAATTTATAAAACAAGTTGAAAATGTTTACTTAAACTGCACAAAAACATCAGAGTATTCCTGTTCAACACCATTAGCCTTCACGACAAGAATTCTGAAATTGAAATCCTTTCCGATTTGAAGATGATATAAGTTTTCGTCCTGTAATGAGAGTAATTCATTGTTTTCCTTGTTTCCAAACTGTGATTGTTCAATTTGATTAGCATATTCTCCATCTCCTTCTTCAAAATGTATCCTAGCACTTTGTTTGACGACTAAGCCTTGATTAGTCGGATCTGCAAATTCTTCTCCGGAAGTACTGGCTTGAATGATTAAGTTGAGAAAACCTTTGACATCTCCATGTTCATTGACGATTGGGACTTGGTTGTGGTGCAAAGAGACAGGATAGATCAAGTTGGACAAGTAAATGTATGATCGCCCGATGAGCCTGAACCATGGAAAACGATCGTAAAACGGATCGCAGTTGGTATTCGGATTGGCAGATGCGTACTGAGAAGAAACGGTCGGAGATGTCGGAGATATTTCATCCGCGGAATTTTGGTACATTTCTCTCATCAATTCCAATCGATGTCTGCCAAGTCAGCAGAGAATAATATTACTCATTGCATTCTCGTAACTAGCACGCATAAATCGCTTTCATTCTACTAGAAACTGCATTAAATCTATTTTATAGGCAGATGGGAATTGAAAATAGAATGATCAATAGTTGTTTTAATGACCTTAACCAATTAAAACTACATGTATCATCTTGTCCAACTTGTTGCTCTGAATCATCTCCACCATTTATCATCATCATCATTCCTTCCCGCATCAGCTCGACTCGGTGTCTACAATTTACAAATAATATGTGGTAATTTTATGTTGTCTACCAAGTTATCAACTAAGAAAGACAATCGAATTGACAGGAATTAAATAGAAAAGTTAACGGAACGACTTATACGAATTGTAGACACCAAATCAAAGCTTAAAGCAGAGAGATTGATAGAATCAAGAATAGTTTACAGAGATAATAGCTTAGCTTAAGTTGTTTCTCAGACATAAAACATGGAGAACACGACAAGAACAAAGACAGGTGGGATTCGGCACTTTCATCTTTGTTGCACACTAACAATTGTGTCATTTTACATAAAGTTATATCTCGATATTTGCAAAATGCAAGTTCAGTGTAATGATTGAATAAAGTCTTATAGTATGGAAAAGGAATAGAAAATCTTTTCTCATTTAAATCTTCACAAAAGTTCACGATAAAATTAATTAATGTTCAGATGGTGGTATTGGATGGCAAAGATTTTGATGAAAAGGATTCATCGTACGATATATACTGCATAAATACCCAATATAAATTTCTATAGCGGCTTTTCTCAACTAAACACAAAGGATCATAGACGAACCAATTATATAGTTATCAACCCATTTTCATCATTGTCCTTTTGACATGATGGATATTAAAATGATTCCCTGCGGACTAATATGAAAATGAAAGATTACTTATTAATATTATGGCTTCTACTACAGTCTACTACTAACTGTACAGTGTTTAATTTAAAATCCGTACTGAGCCAAAGTTTCTTTGTAATTTGCCCTAAATGTGCACTCCCAAACTCCCATTTACGAAGTCTATTACAAATGATTTTGAATTCTACAATCTTAAGAATTATTCATTCATTGAAAACACAAAACCCGTGTATAGTGCTGGGAATTACTTCATAAGTTTCTGTTAACAAACGGAATAGCGACTATAATCACTACACTCTGATGATATATTATTTATAGATATCTGGACTGGAATCTAGATTCTAGATGATATGGGATTTTAAAGATGATTGTCTACGTTGAATAGTTTTTGGAACATGTGTATGCTTTCCCACTCAATTACAATGCTAATTTTCTTTATGAACTTTTGTACCAAATGACTATTGGAAGCTATAAGGTACTAGTGAACCATTCGTTGATATTATGGGTTATTATGTTGATATGATTAAATTAATGAAATGCCAATATTAAAAGCAGAAAATTGAGCCTGATAATAGTAATAATCAGTATGATGGACACATGTGGAAAACAGAAAGATTATTTACCGTAATTTCTCTAATGTCCAATAATGGACAGCACCATTTTTCATATCCTGAACTTCCACTGCCACTAAAGTTTTGCAGATACCAACTGAAGATGTCTCGTCCTCAGGATAACAACCATTTATCAGCGACGCTGAAAATTCGATTGGCAATGGCGAATACAATGTATCCGTAAGTAAAGTGAATTGGAATTGGACCTGTCAAAATAAAATATTTAAGCCCCAGCCTCTTATTTGTGAGACACAGGATGAAATCTTGTTATGTATTGATCGAGGTAGGTACCTTCTTTTTTAATTCAACAGAAATTGCATTGGCTTCTTTAAGAAAAACTGCGTTGCCCCAAAGATCATCTCGGAGTGAAGTAAAACGATGAGATTTCCATTTTCTAAATGTTCTCAATGCTAAATTGTATTCTGACTCCGACCAGTTGGCTGCTTCTACCACGGGATTCACTATAAAACACAATTCAATAATATTTTTTCTGCAAAATCTGCAACAAAACAAAAAGTACACAAAAAATGTTTTGACTTCATTACAACCGAAAATGTTATCCTCGTCATCATGCTCCATAAACGAACTTTGGAATATTTTTGAATCTTCCATATTGCTAGATCCCGTAATCGAACTGTACATGGACATTGTCATTGATTGTTCCTCTACTTGTTTCTGAAGCGCATCAATACGTGCTTCGTAATTCTGGAACAAGATATTTTTTGTATCTTTAAAACTGCTTTTCTTTATATCAAATCCCTTTTTCTGAATAATATTATGCATACCTTGCGTTGCTGCTCAAAAGCATTGTCTGCTTCTTGTTTTTCCTTTTTAAATTGCTCTTCTAGTGTTACCAATCTTTTCTCCATTTCCACTTTCAAATCAATTCCTGCAATAATCATTATAATTATGTGGTTTTAGAAATAGCGTATATAATAGCCCAGATGTTTCATCCTGAACAATTTGAACATAATCAAACCTTGTTTTTCCAAGAGTTCAATTTGCGCATAGTTCCAATCGGAATTATTCGAATCTTCGGAATTTCCTTCCGCGTCATTCTGAGGTGGCCTTTCAGGACAAAGAGGCTGACTGGGATTATTGAAACGGAAAACGTGATTTTTACCCAGAATGACTCTTGAGCCTGTCAAAAGTTCGATTGCTTCAGTAATTTGCCTTCCATTCACGTAACACAAAGCAGCTTCGGATGGAATGAGTCGAACAACATTTTCATTGTTTTCAAATATGCAATGTTGGTCTTGAATGTGAGATCCATAGAGTTGAATATCCTATACAATAGTGTAAAACCATTAGGACTTAAGTATACACACCACAGAAGACTACAGATTAAGAAACGCCTACGGAAAAGAAAGTATTTGCAAGTCAAAAGATGAAGAACATCCTTGTGTAGAGAATAGCTACGGGGAATAAATGGAACGCACCTGAGCCACATCCGACTCCGCTGATCCTACCCTAGTAATTCCGTCTTTGATATAATAGAGCAAGCACTCTGACATAAAAGGATCTTCATTTAAATTGACTAAATGTGGTGTCTTTTTAGGACTGAAGACTCCGACAGTGCAGCCGTCCTCTTTAACAGCCACGCCCATTTCCGCGAAAACTGCTTCTCGCTGAAGACGAATTTGCTCGGTCCGCTTTAACTTATCCTCCCATGTCTCATTCAATTCTGAAATAGTTTTACCATTTTTGATTTATTATCCATGTGAGTTAGGCCGTAGTCCAGGTCATTAATATTCCCGACAGACGTTGTTTGTTTGTGTATATGTAAAATTACCCGCAATAAGTTTTTCATTAGCATGAAGCTGATCCACAGCTTCTTCTGCAATGCTGCTCGTGCTGTTCATTCCCCGTCTAGGAGGTCCTCCCGAACCCGCTACAGAAACTGGAGCATTATGATTAGGGACACCTTCCGTCTCCGCATTCCCAGGAACTACTTCTCCGTTTTCTGTAATAGCACTTTCCTCCGCAGCCACCAAAATACCCTCTTGTTTCAAAAGTTCCTTAAGTCTTCGTATTTCATCTTTTAACTCCCTGATAAGCTTTGCATTAGCATCTTCGTTTACTACAGCCTTACAAACTATTTGCTTCGCCCGGTCTGCATATCTGCATTTTATTAAATCAATAATATTATTCAGCAGTAACCTCCTGACCTTATCTCTTCAACACTTGGCAATGGCTTCAAAAACTTTGTAATTGATATTAACTACGTATACCTTAAAGTAGATAAAGTCTCCTCGTAATTAATATCTGCAGGACTGATAGCTGCTATCATAGCAGTTTTGGAATTTCCTCCAAGGCTTTCTCTTAACAACCACGTAAGCACTGAATCACGGTATGGAATGAATTCTGTTTTCTTTTTTGAAGTTTTTTTCGAAGACTGTATAATTAAAACAAGGGCATTACTCTCCGGGATATCAAGCATACTTAGCAGTACCTAAGAGTCTTCGACTACGACTCTAATCTCTAGCGAATGAAAAATATGCGCTTCAAGGCACAGAAAATGAGATTTTCATTTTACTACAGATGAACAAGAGTACAAGTGCGCAAACTATTTAAGAGCGGAATAAATTGCATTCCACGAACATACATATTACTTAGAAAACTTTCTATGTTCCCTACTAATAAATCATAATAACCGGGTATAAAAGGTCTTTTGAGTAAAAGGATGATAACAGATCCTACTCTACTACAGTTGATTAAAGAAGAATGAGGACTTACAGAGCACTCCGCTAAAGCTGAAATGACTTTCCCCAAAGTTGTCAAACTTTTATTAATATTTGCACCCTCTTTTAAGCGTGTTCCTTTGGCACCAGTTGAGTCAGCTCGCTCGGACCCTGCTAAATCCACCAATGATATCTTGGACACCTACAAAGCGCAATTATTTCGGTGGTTAGCCCTTTGTCACCAAACGATGTATTGGACAGCATTGAGAATTATATTGGAAGATTTTACTTTTTCAGCCGTCAAGTTAGTCATCACATCGTATCTTTTCTGTGTGAAAATGATAGTGAAAACTGCATGAGATCTGGAACTTGTTTCGTTCATGTTTGTCGCAGCAACTGTTCTGGCTTTATTTCCTTCGTCCATGAGATCATGCACATCTTTGTAAGAGGTCACAGCCAATTTGCTCAAGTCTTCTACGTATGGCCCAAGCAATGGGTGCTCACGAACCTTTAGGTTACCCTTATTCTGCGGGTTGAGCAGATCTCGGACTCTCTCGCAATAAATTTCCATATAGCTTACCTGCACACAGACACAGATGCTTTACACAACACTGTCAGACATTTGTGGCAGTAATTAATATATAGAGTTCAGTTCCAAACTTGTGAGCTTTTTAGTTAGTAACAAAGTGAACAAGTGTGGAAAACTGGAAAGTGGTTCTATTAATAATTCACAATATAAATGCGGCTGGGATCGGGTACTTACCTCCACTGAAAATTGCAATCCTCCATCATCTTCATAAATTTTTCGGAATAAGTCTTGACATATTTGTGGAATGATTCCTTCCTGGCCCTCTTCCTGCTTCCCCATCATTGTGTACGATTTCCCAGCACCCGTTTGCCCATAAGCGAATATACAAACATTGTAGCCTATAAAATTCCAATAATAATTGTAGTCGACATAACAGTACATCTCCCACATTATACTCAATTTTAACTCAAATTCTCAGTATTACGGGCTGTATAAGTATAGTACTTAACGTAAATATAATATGGATTTAGTCAGTACTTATGGCCTCATAAGAGCCTCTGTTCCTAGATACCTATATGCCCTTTTACACAAGAAAGCATTTTCTGCTCATGAAATAATGAGATCCCTTATCTAAACCTCTAGCACAAAATGCTAGCCTAATGTTTACCCTAAGAGATGGATTTATACATTTATAATTATAACTCTCGGATTTTCCCATCTAGTATAATAGCTATACATGGAAAATGCAGTGCTACCCTACGAGATGGGTTTATACATTTATAATTATAACTCTCGGATTAGCACATCTAGTAATAGCTACAGAGAAAATGCACGGGTGCTACCATACGAGATGGATTTGCACAAAAACTCTCGGATTTGCACATCTAGAATGAAAGCTACAGAGAAAATGTAGGAATGCTATGCTTAAGTAAATAAAGTATCGACATGATAATAATTGGTTATAATGTTAACAGTCCCCTTTCCGTCTTGTTTTCTTAAATATTTTTTGATATCTGAAACACGTCACAGTCACATACCCGCAAGATGGTAAGTAACTATATATGCATGCTAATATAGACAAGACACGGGTAGGGCTGAATGATGGCAACCTTGATCCCCCTCGTTTCACCTTCACTTGAAATATTAAAGAGATCTTTTTTCCTCTCTCGGAGCTACATCATGCATTATTAATGTTTAATCTCAATGCAAAGAGTCCAA
Organism: Tomocerus maximus; assembly: GCA_019776445.1. Classification (NCBI taxonomy): domain Eukaryota; kingdom Metazoa; phylum Arthropoda; class Collembola; order Entomobryomorpha; family Tomoceridae; genus Tomocerus; species Tomocerus maximus. Next base: position 2,949 of record JABASH010004139.1, on the reverse strand, counting down.
CATTGCAGTACAAACAGAAATTTCACATTTATACAAATGGCCCATCTAAACTAACGCTATTAGATATATTATAGTCAATTTATGCATACAACTGTTGCACTCAACATTGGAAATGCAAACTGACTGTGACGACTAACTGAGTGATGTATGTATACATAGTACTTATATAGGAGTAACTCGGAGATTTATAAACATAAGAACAGATGGAATAAATAGGTATAGTATAACAGAGAAACTGGGCATATCTAATGAAAACGAAAGCAAACTAAAACTAACATCAGAGAATGAGAGAGCGGAAAGTTTCCCGAGAGTAAATAATTTCATTTCAGCCAAACTAATGTCCTTCTACATCTTTTAATGACGCCCACATTCCTAAAAAGTACTTTCGCATCAAAATCAATACCTTCAAAAGCGTGTAAAAGCATTTCTTCTCCAATATCCCGGTAGACTTGGATTTGAGACGCAAATTTTGGATCCGAAGGCTAGAAGAAAACCATGTGAATACTAATTACATACGTAATACTCTTCCCAATTTGTTATCCTCATTCTATCTCTACATGAATATTTTTCTTTATTAGCTCCAGCACACATCGCTACAGCCATGCATACAGAAGCATGCTAATTTAAACTAGCAATCGCAATAACTATACTACTGCCATATGCATATTATGTACTCTCTCAATAAAATAACTACATACACACTACAAATGCATTTACTCAGTGCTATACCTACTAAAGTGACAGTGACAAGTAAATACGTGCAGATGAGAAACATTTTTTAATGTTTCCAACCTTGAATCTTAATATATAGTACTTTTCTATATACACTACTTGCTCGTACATGCATTCTATTAGTAGATAAGAATTCATTGACATCATACGGTAATTTACAGCAAATAAATATCCTTGCTCTGTGTAAATTAATTATATTTAGAACACGGAAAGTGTCCCTGAGGTGTCATTACCCAGTGTAAATCTGTTAGCAAATTACATTTTAAATGCAGGCAATCAAGTTATGTTACACAATATAGGATTAATCTGTGCATTATATAAGTTCACAGTGTGCTAAAAGCGTTTTTAATCAGAATGATGGAAAATGAAAATTACAGTTCTTGTTTCCGATGAGTTCACATTATATCTTTAGCAAGTGTATCAAGTCAAAACACCTGAGTAACTGTGTTTGTTAGAAAGAGAGATAGAAAAGTAGATGCAAAGGGCGTTTTCACTCAATGAATATGTGCATTGATTCGGATTGGCTCTGCAGAAATGCAGGTGATACAGGCCGTGATTTCGTTTGGTGTGAGAAAGCGAATCAATCAAGCCTACGGCAACGAAAGTAGCTTTATGCTACGCTGTTACATACTATTCTACTTTGTTACATCACGAATCACAACTACGACTATATGCATGCTTAATCTTTGAAAACTTACGTCTGTAGCACTCCAGTAAGAATAGTCAAAGTTGAAACTTTTAATGGAATCTTTGGCAGATGCTGACATTTTCGGATTCGTGATAACTGAAATGTACAATAAAGGTTACCTCTCACATTTGAATTGCTGAATTGGTTTTAGATCTTTCCACTAGCTTATCTACAATGATATTAATTAAGGAATTAAAACGTATACGAAAATTAAGAAACTTACATGTGGAGCAATCTTCCATTTCGATAATACAATTGGAGTCATTGGTAATTTCTCTGTTATTGAAGGGACGTACTCTAACAGCAACTTTGACAGACGACATAATGGATTCCTAGAAAATCTCTAACAATAGAAGAAGCTGAATGTGTGTTAATAATTTATATGTACTAATTTAGAGAAGAGAGAGATAGCAAACAAGCTGATAGTGTTTTGTTTGACTAGGAAGATGTATATTGATAGCCGTGGTGTGTCGTACTGTTATGATTTGACACAGGAAATATATTAGAGGCTAATCTTAAGCTAGCACTAGTTTATAATGATATTATGATGTTATTTGCTCTTCTGCTTCTAATAAGAGAATTAATGAACAACTGTTCTACCGTGTTGTCTTGTCACTCCCAGTTATGAATTTCAAGCGCAGAATCATTCTGGGTGTAGAGACAGACACGGTACGACCTGGTCTGACCAAGAAACATAACATACAGCAGTAGTGAGAAGGAAGGAAGCTCTACGCCGTGTCAATGGGTTGTGGTGTAGTGCAAGTAAGTGGATGAACAACTCCTGTCTCCGATATATAAGTAATACATTTGGAAAACCCAAGTCCGTTCGGGATTCGGGCTCTACGGAACACACCGAACAACTCTTACACAGATATCGATTATTCCATTCGCAGTCGTCGTCTCTATACCCTTCCGTCCTGACTCTTTATGCATTGCATGCTGCAGTACAGACAGACATGCACATACTTATCTAGGCATATATTTGCAAGAATTCGCTAACTCATATATGATACATCACATAGCAGTTTTTGCACAGAGGTTAGTCACTCTCCGCTCGGATGTCAAAATTGTGAAAGAAAAGCTGGTGCAGAAACAGAGGTATCTGCACAAACAGAAAACAACCTTCAAAGAAATGGAAAGAGACGGAGAAAATCAACTTATACTTAATGTACTTCATGTACTTATGTTCGGTACACAATTCTCAAAGAGAATCCTGAGCCCTAAGCACTGACCGACAACAAATATTACAACTTATAACCACTTCTTCGCCAGATTGGTCAATGAGATCAAGCTGGGTATTCTTCTTAGACTCTATATATAGGCTATCCATAGTAGTATTAGCAATAAATGGATCAAGACAAGAGCCACCGTTCTTTATACGTTCATAATTCATTTGATTCTTGCAATGCCCAACTTTCCTCTTTTTTCGTTTGTCTCTTGTACTGAAATGAACTCAAGTGCTTCGCTCTCCTTCAAAGATATGTTTGTCTTTCTGTTGACGTTAGAATGCAATGACGCTCTTAATACGT
>JABASH010004138.1:0-14752 GCA_019776445.1 Tomocerus maximus | reverse complement strand
ATTTGCCATTCTATTTCCTTGTGGCTGCTCTGCTGCCATTGCACCTCCGATGGAATCCGATCCAACAACGGCAATCGTAGCCACGCAAGCTACTACAGCAATCATCCCCAAGAACATGACTACTTTCTTTACAGAAAGTGCATTTTCATGTCTAGCCATCTCGTTATTATTCCTACGTTGCAAATCAAATCAAAATTACAACCTTTATTGAAAGTTTGCTTCAAATAGCTTTTAAAAAATCCAAAACCATTTTGATGGATATGTAAAGTTAATCGTGCAGTAAAATAACTTGGTTTTGCATTACACACATCCAATGCATAATGAACGCAAATAAAATGTTCTTATCCTTATCATCCTCAAATAAAACGGCTAACAGATAAGTACCAAGTTGTTTTTATTTGTATTTATTTTGTAAATGTTCTCATAAAATAATGTAAATTTTGTTTTGTGGATATTTATATGAATTACTGCTTGGTTTTACATGAATATTTGAAATAAGAAAAACTTACTCGTCTGTAATGATGACGACTCTGTCTTCCCTCAGAGAAAATCTGTTCCTGGGATTGGCCATGCTTTACTCTATTGTCCACAAAGACAAGTGAACCGAAAATTCTGTGGATGAAAGTTTTATTGGTTTTGAAAGAATCGATTGTTATCGCCTTTCTCGTTCCATGAAGTGTGTTAGTTATCAGCATTAACTGCATTCTGATTTGGCCCATTAAACATTCGAAATGCGTATTGAAATGAACTCTTTAGTCTGTCGCTCACTAGCTGACACTTTTGATGATAATCATGGAACAATTTGTCAGTCTAATTTGTGTCACCCTCTAGATCTACCACTTCATGCACTGAATTCATAACAGGATTCTCATAATTATCGCAATTGTATCTTTCTGTGAAATGGAACTCTTGCAAAATAGAAAAATAAACCACACATTCGATTTCGGTTCGAGTGGTTCCATTATCTCCATTTATTTACCTAGGTGGTAAGTTAGCCATTCCTGTAGACAAGGTGCAGGTGAGTTAGTAAATGTTTCGTAGAAAACAACTACTCTTATAACCAAAACAGTTTAATTTATCTACTCAGACAAATAATTGCGGCCTTCCATTTTATAATGCTGTAATCTGTTAAATAGACCTATTTAGGACAAATCACATCCCAATAGTCATAGCCATAATATTAATTATATGTACCCAGGTATATTGGCATATAACGTACTACTCAAAATAAGTAGTAGTACTTAGTCGCAAATAATAATTATTAAACCCTGGTACAACAAATATAATGTTAACTTAACTTTGTTAACCTTCCGTCCAACTATGCCCAATTTCATTATTGACTTTTCAAGCAGAAGACATACTGAATATGCTTAAGCGTTTTTAAGACACTAAAAGTAGGTAGATGTTTCGGATGCGTGTTACGTATAAAAATTATGTAATATTATTCACATGTCCATAATACCCCAATACTAAAAAATACTTATGCATGATTGATTACATAATCCTTCAATACTGATTCAGTATAATTGTAACTATATAGAAACCTTTTATATCATATTATTACATGACCTGACAAAACGTTTGATTCAAGGTTTCACTTTGGGCTGGTACATCATCTATCAGAGAATTTATTCTGAATTGTCAAAAATCTACCAAATGTGCCAATTATAGTATTGAATACCCATCGATTGTATTATATGCATAGCAGCATAGTCTAAGCATAGAAGAGCACAAATAGAGTGATTGTGATAGTGTGTTGTGGCCGTATCAGTGTAAATACTACATTAAGTTCTTAGTACGTGGTAACAGTACTATATTGGATTACATATGAGGGTAAATATTATCAACTATTAATCGGTCAGACTAAAAGGCCCCATCCGCCCCAGCCGCACCACCCGCCCCACCCCGAAAAACCTAACCTAATTTTTCATAATCTAACCTAAACTGATAGTACTATTAATATACACGGAGACTGAAACTTTCTTATGCTAATATTGATACTATTACAATATTATTTCTTCATCAGTAAAACGTTATGTGTAGTGCATTGTGTTGTATTATTTTAATCATTTTATATGTATTTGTATTTTGTATAATAAATCTCGCCACATGCACGTATGAAGTTTTGATTACTTTGTGAAACGGTGAATTAAAGCTAGATATAGATAGTCCTTTTAGGAGAGAGAGGTATTGTAATTATTGTATATCTACTATATATGATAACGATAACCAACATTTAAATCTTTGAGATACAGAAATGTGAATCTGGAAGCAATGCTGGAGAATATTTTTGATTTGGAATGCTGGTATATTTGAAAAATAGACACAAACAAGAGTCAGTGACTTACTAAAATGGGTTAATCACTTAAGAAATGCAATTCATAGAAATGATTTAAAGTTCTACGAAAATACTTATGCATTCAGATAACTATCTTATTGGTAATCAGTCCGATTCTTCATTTTAAAGTCGTCACGTCGTCAGCATGGTATAATACCTGAAGTGTAACAAGATATTTATGTAGGGACCAATGAACTTCTTTGAAAACAAAAATTCATATTCATGTCATGCATATGACCATACTACTATGAACCAAACTATTAACTCTATTAACCATATAAAGTTAAGCTTTGCATCATTTTAAATCTTTTTTAATGTGTTTTAAGTACATTGTATCACAATTTGTATTCCAAAATAATTTAACGTAAATTACGAAGACACTTCAATGGAAGTAGTATCATTCTATGTTTCATTTAACGAGTGCAGATTCAGTATGTTGTTTTTGTCCATATGCAGTAGTACCTATCAGTCGATTAGCAATTGATTAATCATTGTGACAATACAAACAAATCTCAGATTCACATCCCACTTGACTAGATAAAGCTTATTTCGCCATTGAAGTATTCCGTTGTCACATTATCTGGTCGAATTGAGTTCATAAATTCATCCAATCCCATTTTAATTGAGGCATCAGGCTTTGTGAACAAATAATGAAAATAAGTCAATATTTCATTTTGCAATGATTACTTATGTACACAATAATAAGCAGTCACGCCAAAAGTTATGATGACATGAATAACATACCTGATGAGTAATTCTATCGAGACCCAAATCTGCTGATCGATCCACATCAGAACTAAACTCCTTATCCACATCTTCGAATTCTACAATTAGATCAGAAGATGGATCTTCATTGACGGTAGCTTCATCTAACTCTTCAGGGGATGGAAAACGATCTAACATTTCTGGCTCGATTGTAGAAGGGAGTAAAATTGCATTTTTCATAGAATCGTTCATATTTATAGTATGGCTCTGCATTTGATTCGTATCAGTCGTCAAAAATATAATTGTGGTCTTAGGAGGCGATTGAAGCAAAGGCTGAGAAACGGATTCTTTAGGGGATTCCTGTAGAAAAAGAAATTGATTTTCTTGCACCGGGCTATTGATACTTGGTAATGTAAATGATGAAATGCTTTGTGACGATGATTTCGGAAGACTCGTTTCTGGTTCTTTGTCTTTTGCTTCCAATTCCAACTTTTTTAAATGTATTTTACGATGTTTATACAAAGAAGAATTTTCAGTGAACGCCATACCACAAGTCTAATATTCAACAATGATTAACTTAACTTTGGATTTTATTGACTATGCACACGTACTTTGAAAAACTAATTATTATGAATATACGGGCTTACTTCACAAATATATGGCTTGATTCCTTGATGAATGCGTAAATGAGCAATTAGGTTCGATTTGGAATAAAAGTCTTTATCACATCCTGGATGCGTGCAGACAAAAGGTCTATCTCCAGTGTGAGTTCTTACGTGTATTCTTAGATTTTCTGGTTGACTGTAGCTTTTTTCGCAATTTTTGAACAAGCATTTATAAGGCTTGGATCCTAAAAGAAGCAAAACATATACTTTGAACCACAACACTTACAGGAAGTTAATACTGCCCTGTATAAATTATGTAAATGACAAATTATATAAAATAAATTAGTAAATGTAGAAAACTTCCGCAGAGGGTAAATAAGCTCAATTCTTACCAGTATGAATTCTGAAGTGTCTCTCTAAGTCTCCAGACCCTCTGAAACTCTTGCCACAAATAGCGCATATATATGGGCGTAGATTCATGTGAACTCTGTAGTGAAGTTCTAATGAATATTTCTTCAAAAATCGTTTACCACAGCCCGATTCTTCACAGACGTATTTATAAGTACTTTTGTCTTGATGCGTTTCAGCATGTTTCAGTACTGACCGAAGAGTCTTTACAATCCTCCCGCAATTATTTATTGTACATTCAAAATGACTAGGACCATGTTCTACGTATGTAACTGAGATCTTTGAAATTTCTGGGACATCATTATTATGATCCGAATTATCCTCTTCCGCTTCTTCCACTTGCCAATTGTCATTTGCATTGCTAAGATGTTTTTGTGAAGGGATTTCGTTTAGGGAAACAGTTTCTATAATTGATCCAGGTGAATCTTCAACCTCCATAGAAATTCTTCTACAACTACCTCGTTAGATCAGACTTTTCTAGAAAGCTGTGGATATAATTGAGCAAATGAGAGATTGGGTTCGAATTTAATCTGATTAACATAGAAATTAATAAATCTCTTATTCATATGTACAATACACTACGTAATACAATTTTCGGCTGATATTTTTCATGTCTACTGAAAACAGACTATTGGTTATAGTCAGAGATATCTCAAAACATTTGGGTAGGGTAGGACATTATCTTTATCTCAATCAATGATGAATGTCTCTTCGGTCTACATACAACATAGCCGTTTAGAAAAGTAATTCGCATTATTACTATTGTTTGTAAAAAAAATCCTATTTTACAAACGAAAAGTGACAAAAAGTTAATTTCCTCAAAATATCAAAACTACGTACCAATCTATTAAATTTTTTAAGTAAATAATACAAAAGTTCTTCCCAGTTGACCTTATAAAACAAAATTATTATATGTAGTTTCAAGTTAGTAGCACTTAGCAAATTCAAACTGCCTCTTAGCAATGATTCCCGGCTATAGACAAGGAACAAAACTGAACATTTTTCTACATGCAGATGAAGAAGCCTGAAGAAGGTTGCTCTGCTTTGTGTGTTACATACAGTCTTCGCTTCTTAGTGAATAATTTTGTCCTCTTTATGTATCCAATTCTTCTAATTATCATAATTCGATTCTCTCTTTAACTGATGAGTGTTAGAAATTTTAGAATCCTATCCTACATACGGACGACTAGAGTAAAAGAGCTCTTAAGTGTCTCTGACTACATGCTTCCTCTTGTGTTATTTTCTTGTGCTTGTTAGCATATACCTTTCCAAAACAATTTCTACGGTTATATAATAAAATGTATTCTATATATGTACATTCTGCCCTGCCATATATTTAGGCAAATCATAATAATAACTCTTCACTACATTTGTGCAACCAATCAATTCAAAATTAAAATTTTCAAATTATAAACTGATGTGTTATTCTAAAATGGACCATATTAACTAGAATAATAACGAGAATAATAACCCAAAGAGATATGCTAGAGGTAATAACGATTATTAAAGATTTATAATTTTTTCATTTATTGAGTGCATGGGTAAACTCACAATCTTTTGCAACCACACTTTTGTCAGTCTCATAAAAACACGACAACATTGTTATTCTAGCTACTTTGATTTCAGTGCAACTTCACATGTATACATTATACATATTATTTTATTCTAATTAGGTATCTATTAATAAGACACAAGCACATCAGTATGCAGTAGAAACACTAAAAGTAAACACCAGGTAAAATACCCACTGAGCTTTTCCACATTAGCATTTTTAACGTTTGCCAAACTCATATATGAGCAAGATAATACCATTTCATTACAATATAGTATCACTAAAAGAGTTAAAGAAAGAATTAACCATATTATTAGAATTATAACAAATATTATTAACCTTATTACTATTAGCTCAAGACAAATTAAGTACCTCTATGGACATAAATAATTAGTATAAAATTAACTCATGATTAACACAAGCATTTAACACAAATCACGATAAGATAGAGATAACTTTATAAAGGCAGTAACAGTTTCTGTATTGTTAAGTAACAAATCTGAAAAGCACTTTTGGATCTAAACTCTAAACTAAGTAAATAAAAATTGTCGATGATTATTTGTAGGCACATCTCGTCATATAAACTAACCAATTCAAAAACTGAGATTGAATTTCGTCAATACATCCTCAAATTTTATTTACATACTAAAAGAATGACGGAGGGATTATTATATCAAAATAAAGTTACTAGTACAAGATTTTAGTTTATCAAAAACCGGTATATCTAAAGAATATTTATTGTTTCTCAAATACACGAAGTACTGAATAGAACAAACAATAAGGCAGTTGTGTAGAATATTATGTGAATATTGCACAGAAACACAGACACGTATGTGTACTACTATTTGGTGTAGTAGACATTGTATATTAGTATTAGGTTGAATTATTATGGATTTGGCTGAGAACGCCTGTGGGGAATACAGTAAAATATGTATTGCTACAATATTTAAGTAAAAGATAGTACAGTATGAAGATCGATGAGGTAATTTCATTCATTCAAAGGACAATCTCATAGTAATCATTAGGCTATAGGTATTTTTGTATTAAAACATCATCTAAATATAGCTACTAGATGACTACTACATGTTTATTTTTAATAGTATCTTATAGTATTCAGTTGTCAACGTATAGGTGTGAAGTGTATATTTATAGACTATGGGCGTGTACACTTTTTCAGTTTTTCAATGGCAATACAGTATTACTAATATAATGTAACAGGTAACACAGTACAGGGAGACCTTATTTTTAGGTCGTGCACCGAGGTAATATTTTACAAGAAATAACCTCACTGGGAGTAAATTGACATTTCTCTCCCTTGATTTTAATCTCAGAAATGTTGGACCTACAACAAGGAAAAAGTTCAATACTCTTAGGTATGTAGTTAGCAGTGCTCACAAGATTTTAAGAGATCAAAACGTGACTTGTTTAACTGAAACGTCTGGATCATGAACAATTTAACGTAGATTTACGAAAAATTAATGAAGAATTAAATATCACAATAACACATTTCTATTTCTTTCTACATAATCTTTCCTCAACCAAAACTGACTTTCCTAGCCAATTTAGTAGTTATCTATACGTTCACTTTCAGTAGTGTTGTCTGACTATGACAATGTAGTTAGTAAAACTCCACGTAATGCACAATGTTTAAAGCATACACCAAATAGCTTTGAGGGCTAAAGGGGAAATCATTTAGATCATTCTCTTCCCACAAATGGACAAAAACAATATGCCTTCACAAAGAGTACAACGTACATACAACTGCTCCATTTGAAACACATCCATGGAGGAAAACAAAGGCAGGATAAAAAGATGTGCAAATTCCATTTGTAGAATTCTCATTAACATTTACTATAAAAATATAGTTACTGCACTGAAAATCAATCAGAATCGCTTTGAGCAACCTGTACTTAACTGTTGAAAAGGTTCTTAATACGTTTCATCAGGCATAATAGATTTCTATCCAAAATTGGAATCTTTTAGAGAAGAACGGTTAAAATGACTAACTCTATACACAACATATTATGTAACATAATATAAATCTAGTGACTACGATCACAAAACAATATCATGTCAATGAACTACCTTCAAAACTCAAAAAACTATAGATTCTCTAGTTATCATTAGTTATAGCTGACAACGACCATATAATAGTTAGTACGTATGTAATAAGAGTAGGACTATATATAATTAGGGGCATTTAGGAAATCCTGGATATACAGATAGTAAGTAGTGCAATAAAAATGAGAGTAGAATAGCAATGATGTTGAAGCATTAACGTTCTTGACTGCAGGCACGATCACCAAATAAGAAATGCTTTGACGATAACTTTCTCAATTATGAGGTGCTCTATTTCCTTCTGTGTAATTAATCCATCTTTCTGCTGTGGCAGAGAAAATCGGATCTTCGTCAATCATTGCAAACGTGAGTAATTGGTTGATATGTGTGACATGGTAGTCGAGACGAGCCAAGTTTGGAGAGATACCAGGCACAGTGAAATGTCTCAAATCATACATTGTCCCACTTCCAGTGTCATACAGAGGAAGCATTGTTTTCAAAGACTTGAGCCCTTCGTCATACAACGTGGCAGCTTTTTCAGAAGCTCCAGAAACTCCAATTTTCATAACATCGTAAAGACCAAGAAGTGCATACATGAAACCGTTGAGAACAAAAGTACTGGGTGTAGTAGGATATTCTTCATACCAAACGAATTTATCCATAAACACAGCTCTGACTCCATTTTGGCTTCCAGGCAAATCGAATATCTTCTTCACAGCTTTGGCACAGGCATTTGCGTAGTCGTACCGAGATTTTTTAAGAAAAAAGGCTCTAGAAAGTAAAGACAGAGCGTGACCCTGGCCCATGGCTGAATACCAGCCTGATTCAAGCACAGGGTAAAATTCTGGAGCAAATTTCCTCTTCACTGGAATTGGCCATCCTCCATTTGTGTCTTGAGAGTTTGCAAACCAATCTGCAGCTTGAAAAAATTGCTCTAAATGCTCATTCGTTGATAGAGTTAAATTATCCAAAAGTATCTGTCTGTCATGACACTCTAGTGAGAGAGACTCGAAAATTAGTTTTGACTTGGAGATTTTTATGTTTTTTGCTGCTGATTTACGTGGACTATTTGTATTCGAAGGTGACATTGAAATGCCTTTTTGTACATCAACTCCAAGGTCACGGATTATATGTTGCCAAGAAGAAAGACTTCTTAAACCAAGGCCATGATATATGTGATTATCCTGCAACAGGCAAGATAGTTAATCCTTAATTGATTAGTTCTCTTAAGTTTTACTCAAAAGAATGTTACTATTCAAAGATCTTACTTTCACTTTAATGAAAAAATTGTCCGTCACATAATGAAGGTAGTAACGTTGATTTTCGTAGCGAAGAGTTGCAGTTATTGTTACGTTAGCCAGTTGAGTGGACAGTAATGAGTTCTCAGTCTTCATGTCCCAGCTCATTACCAACATTCTCGGCTTTGACTGCGGTAATTTGCATTCAACTGGATGTCCTCCTTTTAAACCACATTATACACGTTTTACTATTAGATTGATAATAGACTCTTAAGAAGATAAACCATTCACCAAAATATAATTTCACCTGGAGAGGAATTTTGTATTTGTATAACATTATTGTTGGAATCTGTTGGATTAGGAATCACAGATAGCTCGGAACCTTTCTGTACAATCCATTCCCCTCGAATATCTTCACCATTTTCAATTATTGTTCTCTCAGGATCTCCTTCCGCTAAATACTTGCTGTAATGTGACAGTCCAAATTGGGCAATTTGAATTGGATAAAAATATCCGTTAACATCCCATTGTGTCGATACAGGCACTCCTACATACAAAAACCGTGTAAATTGTGACTGAAATAAAATTCTGTGATGATATTTGATATAAACATTTTTAAATTTTTGTCTCACCTTCTGCACCACTCACACACTTCACTCTGTCTCTCACTTCCACATTGTAGTTTTCGAAATAGGTGAACGCTCCAGTAGGCTTGTAAACTTTTGGTCGATATATTTTCACCTGGCTATGCAGCCAAATAAACTTTGATTCGTCATTGTCAGCCATTTTGCCGAATATCTATTTGAACAAACAAAAAATAAATATACTTCGTCCTCGGAGGATTTATAGCAGTAAACATAGCAAAATTCAAAAAATATTCTTGCCTCAAAATATTTATGTATGAAGCTAAAAGGAATGTAAACTTCGCTGTTTTCTTTTTTACAGTCCAAGACAAACTTGCCATGATTAACATCACACGTAATATCTGTTATGGAATTTTTATCTTTTGTATTACTGGCTTTAATGACGCTATTTGACTGGTTTTCCTTAGGTTTCTTTTTCCCATTTGCAATTTTATTAGCATTTGTGTAATCATCGGCTTCATCGACTTCTTCTTTCACAGCCTTATTACTGTTTATTTCATTATTTGAAAAGTCATCATCAAAAGGATAATCTCCAGGCTGTTCCAATTTTGAGCTTTTCTTTTGCTTTTTCCAGCTACTATGCTCATTCTTTTTGTCTCTGCTGTTTGTTTCTTCATCTTCATTGACAGACTGATAATAATTTGGCAGTGCAGCTACAGCTGCATCCTCATTCTTAAGTAGATAACAAAGATATTAAGTAAAATTACATTTAACAATATACTTAACTCACAATGTACTATTTATTACTTATGTATTATATGTAAGAAAATAAGCTAATTGTCTCACCTTAGAATCATAACCCAGGGATCTTAAATTCGAACTTTTGTTTCCGGGCAGAGGTGATGTTTGGCATCTTGAAATGAGAACTATCGTTAACCCCACCACAACCACAATTAAGAAGAAAAGACACGTTTTCAGACTGAACATACGCCCCATGGCTAATTTTGTCACAGGACCGCAAACTGAAAAAGTGATTTTCTTGGCTATTTTATTAGAAATTCAAAAGCGGCATATTTTTCACAGGCAATAGTTCCAATGGTTTCAGTTTCAGTGATACTTCCTGCATGATTACTGGGATTATGTAGTAGAAAGTATTGTATAGTATTTTCATTTCATTTACATCCAGAATGCTTATCATCTGAAGTACAGGGGTTAGTTAATTAGTGACATCTGATCCAGCTGTCTTCTGTAACAAAAATATCAAAGGGTCATACCATTAGTGCTACTTACATATACTATTATAATATTTAAAATTGCACTGCCAATTTTTTCCTTTTCAAGTGGATATAAATGATTTGCATGTAAATGTCTTTAAATACTTACATTACCTATTAACATACAGGAGTCAGCACAGAAAGTGAAGACTAAACAAAAAATACAGCTTAAACTTTAGCTATAAACATTCAAAGATGAGAATTTTGTACTACATAATAAATGTACACTGTTAAATATACAATTATATAACGGTTAGTGTGTAATGTTATTTTACACTTGTAATAATTTTTTAGTGAATACGAATACCTGTATCTAAACTAATCATAAAACTGATTTAAGGACAGACTAAAGCAACACAGTCCATCATATCCATGCAAAGTCAGCTAACTTAAGTGCAATGCACGTGCAAAGAAATATTGTAAATAACAATTACTTATGTAGATAGGTGCTTACTTATTGGTGATCTTGTAGTATATATACAACTGTCCTTTCCAAATGTCTTGTTTCCTTTATATTTTGTCTTGTCCGACAAGACTTGTCGTATAGACAAATAAAATTATAATTTATTTATACGTACATTTGTGTACACATATACCTAATACTTTTGTATTAACATGTTCCAGCAATTTTCGGTTCAGTTCCGAAATACTAACAAATGCCAGTTTTACATTTTAAGATCTAAACTAAATGTTCTTAACATCCTAATTCTGCTCGTTTTCCACAACTTCCTTTGTACTTATATAGGCACAACGAACGGTATTTTGTAAGTATATAAAATATAGCTCCACTACATATGCGCAAATGTCTTGACTTATATTTACTATTTTGTACAAGACTTGAATGTACTTCTTATGTGTAGAGTATGTATGTAGTGGTCTTTTGGTCTTGTGTTCACTGCTCTATCTATGTCTACCATTGACTACACTCCAATACGGCTGAATCTTACAAATGTTCACCCGTGTCTATATGTAAAACCCAGCGAGGTGTATTTTCTATTACATATACACAGAAGATTTCTGTCTGTCCTACCAGAGTCCTACTACCTACAGCTGTCAGCAGACAAATCAGATAAGATGGAATATTACATTTTTTACTGTACATACATAAACAGATCTGCTAAGAGTATCATTTTAGCGCAATGTGTTTGATTCAATTGCTCCGGTACATAAGTTTTCACGTGATGCATTTTTTCTGCAGAATCGTTACATAGACTTTATTTATGTACCTGGACCTGGACCTGAATATACATTTAGGGTTATCAGGGTTGTTTCTTCTTTCATGTACACACTGGGTTGTGGCTATAACTAAAACCATCAAATATTTTTATGGGATTAATGGGGTACAGGTCACTCGCGATAAATCTCAGTAGCTTCCCCAATATCTTGGGGTTGAATCAAAACCTTCATCTTCTAATCCTTGTGGTAAACTTTTCTCTGTCAATGTTATCACCTTTGTCCCATGAATGTTACTATACTTAAAAGAGCAGGGCAGAAGACACTAAATAATTGCAGAGTACACAGCGACCACAAGTTTCATAACATATTCGTAAAAATTGGCTGATTATCTTCATGGTTTTTGACAACAATTTTTAAATTCTAATTATATAGACATTTATAGTTTCTGGTTGTTTTAACTTCAATACGAGTTAATGAAATGTCAGTATATTGCAGTTCTCATTTTCTCATTATTCGTTTACATACTGACATACCTTCAAATACACCATAATATCTGCTTCCTTCGTTTAACTTAGTGTGTGTGACTAACATTTTGTACTCACACATCACAAGTTTTTGATAATTAATACAGAAAAAACGAAACAAAAGATAGAAATTCTGCGAATATTTGTATAAAGAAATTATAATATAGGTACATACTTTTCAATTTCATAGAGAATGAGAAGACCATAATATTGATTGTCTCTAGTGATTTATTACTACCTATTATTTATACACATGTCTGCAGTAAAGCAGTCATGCAAGGAAGAAAAAACAAGCAATAAAGAAACATTATAGTCTTGCAGTGACATTTCCATACAAAACATTGACATTTTAGAACTGTATATGAATTATTAAGCTATTAGATATCACAAAACCAACAACCACACACCGAAACATAGTGGGTCTCCATCTCAATCCATTACGTTACGACTGCATTTACTAATACCTATTTTTGTATAAATATGATTCTACAAGGCAATGCATCAAATAATATTATACCTATATGATATTATAACAGCCATGTACATGGTCGTTTAATGTGTATGAGGTACTACGTGCCACTATGTTTCGGTGAGTACATAATAATGTAGGTTACATATAAACCATTTATGTCGAGTAGCAACAAACTGTAATATTATAAGTACCCTGTAGAAACCTTCAGTTGTTCAGGTGACTCCTTTTTGATGTGGAAAATTATAACGAAATCACTACACGCGAAAGGGCTTAACATTTGTGATAATAGAATATCTCAAAGTTTAAGAAATTCAGCAGGTCACTGCCAAAATCTGAACTTAATTTTCTGTAAAAATATGGCGATCGATATTGGAGGTTTGTTTTAATATTAGCATAAACACCTAATTTCATACTTAATACATTTTGGTTACTAATTGTCTGTTGTTTGCGCAAAATATTATAATGGTCATCGATAGGCATGAGGAAACCTTACATGGACAAAGACGCTGCATTTACTGAAGACATGCTGGTGTCCAAGGAACCCTTTCAACAATTCAAGCAATGGTTCGACTTGGCTGCAAAGACTGCTGGAATCGAGGAAGCAAATGCCATGTCATTAGCAACAGCGACAAAGTATTACTTAAAAGCAAGTGTAAAGTTCTAGACAAAAAATAAAGGCAAAAAGTTAATTCGTTTTTCTTAAAACACCCACAGAGAAGGAAAGCCTTCTGTTAGGATGGTACTTCTAAAAGCTTACGGAGAGGATGGATTTAAATTTTTTACTAACTATGATAGCCGCAAAGGACGAGAATTGGTACATCAATAAAAATATTGTGAATTATTACAATGCACTACTGATATACTATTAATTAAATTACCAAATCAACATTGACATAACCTATTTTTGTTTCAGAATCAAAATCCCTTTGCCGCATTAAACTTTTATTGGGGGCCTCTGAAGAGATGTGTAAGCATTGTTTCACATTTATTGCTTAAAATAACTATAATATTGTGGTTTACTATCTATTATCTATTTATTAGCACCATGATGTACCTTGTATGTAATTAATTAAGCATTTTTGGTGGATCATTTGTATAGGTTCGTGTAGAAGGTCAAGTTAAGAAATTAAGCGAAAAAGAATCCACGGAGTATTTTGAGTCTAGACCATTGGGAAGTCAAATAGGTGCTGCAGTCAGCCCTCAAAGTCAACCAATTTCAAATAGGGACGTTTTACTTCAGAGAGAGAAAGAACTGACTGCAATTGGAAACACGGCAAAAATACGCAAGCCAGAAAAATGGTACAATACAAACAAATGTATATAGTTAAATATGTAGTTAAACTGCACACTTCTCAGTAAAATGGAATGGAAGATACAATTTCAATTCATATGAACAGGGGCGGTTACATTGTTGTCCCCGACACTGTTGAATTTTGGCAAGGTCAAACAAATCGTATACATGATCGAATACGCTTTCGAAAACTGAAAACCGGAGAAAAAATTGACGACAAAATTTCTCATAGGGGAGTCAACGGTTGGGTTTATGAAAGATTAGCTCCTTAAATTTATTTTCCTACTTACTGACAATTAAATGGTGATTTAAGTGACATTTGACACACTTGTCTTTCTTTTCTGTGTTAGTATGGTAAAATTAAAATTACCAACTGAGTAGTCAATAGGCCATAAAATTTATCTGACATAGTGCTGTCATATAATATATTATTACAAATAGGTGCATATAAAGTCAAACTCTCTAAGACTTATCTTATTATTTCATTTTATTACATAATAAGGTCAAGAACTTGACTCAAATTTATT
>JABASH010004137.1:0-14753 GCA_019776445.1 Tomocerus maximus | reverse complement strand
CTTTTAGCAATTTCCCAATTGACAATAAGAACAGAAGCATTCTTCGATGAAAATTCTTGTTTAATCGAAATATATTGATCGAACTTGCAAACATCTGCTGTCGGTTTAAATTGCTCTTGATATACAATTTAGTATGTCTCTGTTAAGAAAATTATGAATCAGATAGTTTGAAACTGTCTTTCGCTCATATCATAAGTAGGTACCCATAAAAGACACGAATACGAATTTATAATGCCAATCTGGGCACCAGTATGATGTGCCTAGTATTAAATAATTATGCAAAGAATGCCTTAATACTTCGTTTACGTAGTGTGTAATATACTACAGTTTGTAATGCTAGTACTAACTTAGGTA
Organism: Tomocerus maximus; assembly: GCA_019776445.1. Classification (NCBI taxonomy): domain Eukaryota; kingdom Metazoa; phylum Arthropoda; class Collembola; order Entomobryomorpha; family Tomoceridae; genus Tomocerus; species Tomocerus maximus. Next base: position 14,399 of record JABASH010004137.1, on the reverse strand, counting down.
TTTAAATGAGATAATACGTTGTTATAGTTAGTTTTTTAATCAGGAAGCCTATTCTACCTAGGGACAGCTGAATTGGTTAGTGAGAGTGTGCGGAAACTCACGGGTAGATAGGGGCTCACGTCATTTCCGTATAATTAATTACAATCTAAATGTCAATGTCTACATTTGAGAAATGATGAGAATCATTTAAAAAGACAGATTGTTCCATGAATTATTCATTGTATGCTAAGTATTTGCATACGTTCAGTTGTTTCCCTGTAGATCTCATGTTGACTAGAGGGATTGTAATTTTATTCCTCTTTTCACTGGAATGTACCTAAGAATATAAGGAGTTTATTGTAAGTAGATGAAAGCTGGAAGATGTGCGAGTGAATGTATGCTTCACAAAGGAATGCAATTCAAAAAGCAATAAAGAGATTACTCACATATTACGAAACATTTATTAATTAGGGTAACATCGGGTTAGTTGTATGTAGTATTGGTAAGCGTTCTATGTAGTAGTGTACGGATGAAACTTGGATTTCACAATGTACGACACATCGATAACATTTGCTCAATTCCTGTGTACTTATTACATCTAATTATCTACGTACATTGAGATATCATGTTACATGAATGCATGTATGAGTAGGTATTAGATAGCTAATAGTACACAGTTAACATAGTCAAATAACTATAGAGAGAGATACTATCTGATTAATACGGATACACTACATACACAATAATTTATCTCCAATTACCTCACATAAATTGCTTCTGGAGAAGCGTCATCGTTAACAGAAAATGTAATTTTACCTTATGCTATCTTTATCCTATTACTAACTGTATAGTCCATATTTACTACTCTTGCTTGTATCGTAAGTACTTAAATTAGAAAGTAATTTAGTAACTTCATATTAAATTAATACATACACGGGTGCTCATACTGATGATTCTATACTACAGAATTAATACTACTTTGTTTAGACATGTGAACAAAAATCATATCCTAGGAAAAGTTAATCATATAAATGAAACATCAATATCTACTTATTGTAAGTATTCTGTGTGGCAAAAAAATATATACGGAAGGAGAAAGTAAATTGCTGGTTTTGGTGGAAAATTGTGTATTCACATTTATACTCTTTGTGTTTGTCATTTTCTACTACATTTACAAACTCTTTAATATTATATCTACCAATTTATTGTATATTTGTAGTTAGTAATTTGTCATGTTTTCAATTTTAAACATTGGAACAGCTTATACATGACACTGGTGGAGTATTCAACCACATTTTCCTTTATTGTTGATACAGATAGGCCTTCTTTATTAGTTGTGTGCATTTAATCCATTTAATGTGTACAAGTCACTATAAACTGTTTTGTCAGTACCTTTTTCCATTGTGAAAAATTTACGTTTCACCGCACCAAAATTTCGCCCGGTGATGATGGAGCGAAATAGCAGGTGATATTTCGGGGAAAGTCTCCCATAGGATTAACATTGGAACAGAGAAAGCATCATGTGTGCTGTCGTTCTTTACATTTACAGTTTTATTTATGGTATAAGTGCATTAGCCATACTTATGTCTTATCGTCTAAATCACCTAGTGGTAACTAAATTGTCATATTGCACCTCAATCGAGTTAGGTGTGTGGTTAAAAATAAAAATGGATAATGATTTAACTATGCTTGACATTGAGTACCACATTTTATGTAGCACATTATTTGTAATACAGTAACACTTATTTTTTAGTTAATACGGTACAGTTATTAAATACTATAACAGATGTGCATGCATTTATTTATAATCTTATACTGTACTTTTATAGGTCATTTTGTCAGCCATTACCAATTCCAATTCATATGTATCCTGTACATTGCAAGGTATATAATTAGTATACAATCCTGTCAACTTTCTCTGTAACCAATACTTATGTAGTATATAATAGTATGCATTTTGTTTGCAATCATCTCTTCGATTAACTACATAAGTACATGTACTTTGCCAAAAACTCGACCAACATTCAGTAATTGAGATAATAAATGACGTACATTTCCAAAGTATATTTCATCATCATTCATTATAGCTTATTCATAGAATTGCAAAAGTTAATGGCAAGAAATTGCATCAATCAACCGATCTGCGTCTATAGGCAGAAGGAATTGTTGCAAAGTGCTATCTACTAAAGCAAACATTAAAGACAAATTGTGATAAAAACCGAGAAATCGTGTAGAATGGTTATTCTTTAATGCTATTGATTTCTCCTGTCACAAACACGAAGCATGCGAAAAGGTCTAGAACCTTTTCAAGGTTTGCTTGTTGGATTGCTGCTTTCCTTGTAATTTGGAAAATAAATAAGCACATTAGCCATTAGCTTCAAAGGCTATAAAGGTAATTTATATGTTTACATGCTACCTATGATTTCTGCCCAGCATGAAAGGTTCCAGAACAGAACTTAAATGTGTGTTCTGCCTCTGTCTGCTATGTTTGCATCAATTCCGATTTGACAGTCAAGTACATTCACGATAATGAATCCAAATAATATTTCTCCAACGTTTCTACAGTATGTCACTAAAAAACGATATCCATAAAGCTTTCTCTTTTTTATGATAACTCCATATAAAACTTTAATTTACCTGTCACAGGCACTTTCACCAGAATTTTAATCTATACAAACGACGATTTGGTGAAAGTTGGGGAAAATTTAAAATAGTTATGTAAAGAGAAAGTACTGTGGATAGCGTTGGTTAAGACATTCTGTACACAGTCCTTTGGTGTAAATGGTACGTAAAGTACCATTATTTGTGATAGCTACTACGCATTGCTAATATTTCTACTATGAAATATTGTGCTTTTATATTTAGTGTCTAGTATGCTTAATTACTACCTGGATAAATTTTGTTGATATGCATGATGCCTACAAGCCATTAACCTGTCCGAGAACTTGCATACTATTTGGGACATTTATTTCAATGTTTTCTGAAAAGGAAAGTAATTATTCACATTTGACACTAATACTTACAAAGTCACTTACTGTGGTAAGCACAAAATGTACAACATGCAACGATACTACTTACGCTGCCATTAAAATGCATGTAAAAGGTTTAATTGGATATTCACCACTCCAAACGGAATTCAATGTTTTCCTAATGTTTTGTGAGTAGTTAGAACATAATGGTAATAAACACATGGAGGAAAAAGTCAATTACTTATGTACAAAAGCATGCAATCTTGATTGTATCTGGACATTTTGACATTCTACAATAATTGCATGACCAATAGTGATATACTTGTATATTTGTTGCGGTTGCAATTTATTATGAGCATATACTTTCGTATGTTTTCCAATATTTACTCAGATTAGTTTCCATATGTATTACGGCTATGAGCCTAAGGAGAAACTGCTACACGTAAGATTTGACCTATTTTATGCATTGCATGCACGCTCATTTCAGCTACACAGATCGTATGATTATCCTGCATTATACTTATTTCACTGTGCTGCTTATATTAATTTCTTTCTCCCATTTATTTTTTATTATTTTCAAGTTTAATCTGTTTAGTTTCTCCTACTTTCTCATTTCTCTATTGCAGTAATTGAGTAAGAGGAAGTAATGAAACAATCGCAAAAACAAATGCAACGTGTTTATCTCCATTTTCCGCTGCAGTAATATTTGCTATACTACTTTATAGTAAGTAAATAACGAATTTCGACTCATTGTTTTGAAAATAATTTTCCACAAATGTTTTTGTTGACTAAATGATATTGATTCTACAAAAGTACCTTTTTCATGTTGCTTTAGAGGTAATATTAAGATTGTGATATGGAATATGGATAGTGGCTTGAATAAATAGTTTACACTTACAAATACTTATGAAATGTAGATCAGATTCATTCGCGCAATCAGTCAGTCTCATTTGTAATGTTGGTAAACATCAAAAGCATTCTTTAACACCTACTTGTGTGTAATCTTCAAAACTCCTATAACAGGGAGGTAGGTAAATATATCCAGTGTTACAAATGCAGTTTATTTTGTTCGTAAAATACATAGCCATACTTACAGAACCATACTTACTCTAAGAGAATCTTAATTGATTGTATATTGGGTTGCAATTTGCAATTGCAGTATTAATTTGCATAATATATTAACTACTTTTGATACTGTCGCTGTGATGTTAGCCCAAAACTGAGAAACACTTAGCTCGGATAAATTATTCTAAATTGTGGGTGTTAGCTATAAGTAAGTGTGCAGAGTGGATATAAGTTTTTACAAGTATTAATATGTAGTAGATAGTAGTATAATATAATTAAATTATTCTGGGGATTACTCCTGACTTGATCAACTGTAATGACTCTGCAGGGAGTAGCACCAACTTCAGCATACCACAGTTTGGCTTCAATGATGATGATTGTTATCATCAAGACAATTTAGTACTTTAGTTTCTACACACTGCTACATATCAATTGAATCTTATTGTACTTACCTTGGAGTGGCAACTAATTTTATAGCCCGCTAAATTATCAAATACTACTTCGACTAGGGAAACATTTATTGTATTGAAGCATTGACCATGCACATGATATTAAATCTTTCTATTTAGTGTCTTGTTTCCCGGAAATATGCTTCTGGCTCAAGATATGCGACTTAACACTTGTCAGTACAATCCACAGAATCTAAATTGCTAAAATACATCAATATTAATAGATCCTCTTTGTTATGGTACTCGATTAAAAATTAATTTACTATTTCCGCCTTCAATACCATCTTCCCACATTTCTGCATTACAAACGCATAAAATCGAGTTGTCTCATAAATAATAAACATTTACTCTAGATAGACTTATATAGTTCTCTATCAGTATTCTTCTTCATTGGACACTCATTTAAATGTTAATATAATAGTATCGTTCACTAAAATACTACTACAGTGTTACTCCCATTTAATTATGATATAAGTAGTAGGTAATATTTAGGTATTATCAAATACATAGTACCTGCTCTAAGACTGCCAAGACATTTAAGCATAATACGGAGTAGCATATCAGAATTATTCAGCACATAATTTGGCAATACAAATCTGGCTTGACCTATGACATAATTGACTGTTTATTTAGTATCATGTACGTCCGCCATGAGTGTATATTGAGGTTGGCTGTACAATTTTCATTTGTCTGGAACAGTAACATAAGTAATTAAAGTAACAGCCTTACGTACCAATTAAAAGTAGTCTATAGTGTCTATGGATGAAGATTTAGTGGACAGTCACAATCAGGTCAGTGTAATTAATAAATACCTAGAGATTGTTAATGGAAAGGATATTTATTGCTCCGACCACACAGGCTGTACGCATTTGATTTTCTCAGTAGCCGGAATTGGACTCTTATTAGTTTGCTCGTTATCATGGATCATTGCAGCAGCACTTAAAGAGACACGGAAGGGTTCTGTGGCCGGATCATCTTCCCAGTATGTCGATGTGAACGTGGGTGCCAGAAGAGAAATGACGAGAACGAGTCCTCCAGAGCAAAATCCTGCCAGCCCAATTAGTTTACACATATCCAGGTTCTTATTGAACCGAATCGCATCTTTGTCCACAACTTCGAATTCTTCATTCCGGCCCACAATCACATTCTGCTTGGGAATTGCATAGCCGATGACAATGGCCACTGCCCCCAGTAGAAATAAAGTTGCTCCTATGATCAGACCAATTTTGAACCACAGTGCTCCACATTTGCGTCCCTTTGGGTGAATCAAGTAATGATAGTCATCTTCCTGCAATTACAATTCAAGAATACAACATTCATAATCAGATCATTTACATTTTACCCAGTTTTATAGGATACACCTACAACTCTTCAAATGCTCTAAAAACTTATTTAAAAAAAGTATCAGAGTATCTGACACTATCATTTCATATCGTGCAGCTGTATCTGAAAATGTCACATGAAAATGAAAATTGAGTATATCGTCACATATAACTTTACAAATTACAGATGCTCCAGAAACAAGTGACATGTGAGTGGGCGGTACTGGGATTGTGTCTTTCAATCAATGAGTGTAGGGCAGCTGACTTTCTGCGAAGTGCTTAAACATTGTCTTCTCTGTCGTAGATTTCAATTTAAAAGTACTTTGAAGAATAAAAAATTCAAGCATGCTTTCTTTCTGATAGTATTAAATAGTTGCTGAAGAGGCTTAAGCTGGATTTCAGCAGTCAAAAAGGGCAACTACATTAAATAAGTAGAGCAGTGGCTCTAGTCGTGAGTTATAGGTAAGACTTTCTCCGCGAATTCATCGTTAAAGTAGTCTAGCGCTTCACATCTGGGTGGGTTTCAGTTATATAATAAAACTTACTAACCGATCCTATTATGTTGCCCGTTATTCTACTTTTCCCTCTGGACGACCATACCCATAAATAGTTCTTTGCTATTTCCCTCCTCTTTGCACTAAAATTTTACATGGGTATGAGTGGTTAGCCCAAATGAATTGACGAATACCATTTTGAACTTATTTTTTACATGCAACACTTAAAAGAATTACAATGCACAAGTCAGCACTTTGGGTGTTTGCAAATAATAAGCGCAAATAATTTATTAAAATGAATTCTCCTCTTAGCATAATGACGAGGGTTATCGTACTTTGAAATCCACTCAACCAGCATTAGTCAGTGATGAGCGAATAGCGTTCCCAAAAGGTTAGCGAGAGATGTTTATTATGCTAGCACTACAAATGAAGTAGAGCAGGCCAATTTATGTAATGAATTGTTTGAAATAAGCTAACATGGGCAATATGCATGCATGAGTTGTCAAAACCTTTGATAAGTCGAAGGAAGTAGGGCTTGTTGTAATGCTCTGTTTACATGACTTCAGTAATTAGTACAGCTCCTCATGATTACTATGCTTTCACACACCACCTAATGCTCCTTTTATTCCTCAACTCCAAGTTCTGTGTAACTAAACGAATTCAGAGTTTGCATTTTTATTATGTAACTCATAGGCTCAGTCCGGAATTCTAAATTACAGACACTGTAATATTTCTAATGAACTTTTCGACATTTTCCGTGAATTAAACATTAGCAAAGTGTGTAGAAACAAATGCTCACTTCATACCTTGTCTGTTATTTGAGAGAAATGTATAATTAGTGTAGACGCTTCGTGGTTGGCATGCTATTGCAAACAAATTGCAGAACAGCATAAATGCATATTACAAATCATAATGAATGCACTAGTTTTACACGAAACAAAATACAAAAAATGTCCCTACAACTACCTATTATCCCCTGGATGTCAGCGATTTAGGTATTAACGTGTAACACAAATTGAAAGTTTAACTAAAAGCATTAAATGGAACTAAATGAAGTTTTATCGGTAAAGGGATAATAAATAGTTTGAGTGCTTGAATTTCATCTCGGTTCATGAAGAATTAGTTTTAGGAATCTGTTAGAGTGGCTGAGTAGGAAGCATTGTTAATAATTTGGAGCAGTCAGAGTTACTTAGAGCTGTAGGTAGCTCTGTCATGATTACTAGAGTCACTAATTGAATTCCCTGTACATGCACAAGTGGAAGTCTGCTAAGTCGAGGAAAATAAGGGCTATGACAAGGAAACTCAGAAAATGATTCTTAATAGATAGACGCTGGAAACAAACAAGCAGTTGTAGCTACAGACGGAGCCTTTATAATTGACATTGCGTGAATAAACAACAATAGCTTAGATAACGTGTAGCGTAATGGATAGCTGTAGTAGCAACTAAAACAACAACTCTTCCCGACTGCCCTTTTCCAGCACTTTTTGAGAGTCAACTCAAAATCAGTTATATATTTAAGTAGGAACTCATGTACAGACTTCCAGACAGATAGGTAGTGTCTCAAGTGAATTTCGTCGTTGAGTTGAGTAGTTTCGATAGCTAAAGTCGGGCTCGAGACTTGTCAACTCAACTTCAACTACTTCCACTTTCCAAACTATAGCCAATATTTATTTTAATATGTCTCTTCCACCATAGTCTTAGGATCTGCTTCTTGCCTACAGGTACTCCCTTTCGGTACTGTGAGGACCTATATGGAAGTAGTATATGTAGTATAGTAAAAAATAGTAAGCTAAAATGTAGTTATACCCGATTTCCCTCTTATATCCAACCGCATGTGCATATCTTCCGTTCTAGTTATGCAAGTGCGCATGTAGCTGGAATGTAACCTTCCTTATAGGTCGTGCACTCTGAAACCAAAACTTTCCTATTTTCCCAATTCTAACTATCTGGTGAAAGTTATTTAAACCCCGAGCTCTCCAGCTCCAAACACACTTTATGTCAAACCTAAATATTTCCTATAATTCAATTGCACTCTACCTGTGGGAAATCAAGTCCAGACCAAATTAGGGTAACTCTCACATTTTAGGGAAGGGTAATTTTGGGAAAATTCCTTCGTATTTTGTACCAACTAAATATTAGTACTCATTCTGCCAGCGAACTTGATATATTTGATGTAATTCAGTCGTGTTATTTCATCAATTAGATAAGTTTCATTCATACCAAGTACTTTGCATAACCCATATACAGTCAGACCTAACCAAGAAATTAATACTTAAATCTATTTCTCCCAATTATTAAATTGTAGGCCAAAGGTAAAAAGGCAGGGCTAAACTGACATTCTTTACGCCGTAAATTTATCCGCTAACCTTTGACCTTGACAGTACGTATCAGAGGACACTCCATCTACCTTTGTTTTACAAAAAGGTAGATGGTAGTCCTTGTGTGAGTACGTCTAAAATAAATCCACCTACCCATTATCCACTTTTATGTGTAGACATTTTATACTCCTGTTTATACTTCCGTTTCTCCCTGGCATAGTTTCATCTCTTACACTAGGCCTGCGCTCATTTTATGGTTTTTATAAACAAAAGAAGTCATACTCAAACGAAACACTTAGAAAATCCTCCTTTAGATACCTATGTGTACTTACATACTTAAAGTATAATGCTCTTTGTATTTACAGCTCACCACGATTCCAGATATCTTTAGCAGTTAACTCGAGGATCCCAAGTACCATATATACCTTTTACAATCACCTCAAAAGTCGTTTACGTTATTCCACTCCCTTTACTATGGCTGCAATAACTGTAAAAACCGTATGTAATAACTACAGATAGTCATAGTACTAAGGGAATACCGACTATTATGGCTAACGTAGTTATAAAAGGTCGTTTGGGCATCTCTATATGAAATACAAATTCTCCATGTACTTTACACTCGCAAAGTGCCAATATGCAGAAAGCACCAGACACCAAAGTAAACCAGCCAGCCATAAGAAAATGAAAGCCAGGCAATGGCATATCACGTAGAAACAGTCGGTGCTAAAATAAGATAAAGAAATAAGTATGCAGCTTACTACAAACTAAAATTGAATATCAACCTAACGATATTTATAAAGTACCCGAACCGGGCTTTGTTAATATAATATCCTCGCACGACCAATACTAAATGCAATATTCTAATGGCAAATTCTACATGTGAGTGAACAGATTCGAGAGTTGTGTAATATAATATTGGGCCGTTACTGTGATCGTTTGATATTTCCATGACGTGCAAAATGCAGAGGCAAAATGTCAAACATGGAACTATAACTGTTTCTACTCAATAACTATTGTTCTTTTAGAGTAATACTTTTGTTTTTCTTGACTCAAATCTTACGTAATCAAACCACCTACACACAATGCAATTATGTAGGACCGTTAACTTTCATGTGATTTTTCATTACCCAAGAATAAACAAATAATGTCGTACATAACATGTAGGTAGCTCAAACAAAAGGATTCTGCTGAAAGTAAAGATTGATTTCATGGAAAAAGTATACCGATGAACCAGGAAAGATAATCCTCCAATCGTAAAAGATATCCTGAGTTCATTGCGTGGGTAGATCTGAATACGAGATTTGCTCTACTTTGGAAATCTGCTATTCCAGCATTTCCGACTTCGCCATCTCGCTTTGCTATGAATACTGTTGCTAATATTGACAAAAAGACGACAACGAGTTCATTCCACAGTAAACAAACATTTACACAGATCGATATTTTGTGTTATCCTGCGTACTTTCACCCTGTGCGTTTACAACGACCGACCGAATCGACCGAACTAATCAATTCACAGTTATTAAATTCGCGTCTAGAATTACTAATGATTGTTGGTTGTGCAATATCTGACCTTTGAAAATGTAATATTTGCTGGACATTCACTATGACTGTTTGATCTTGCGCAATGTTCACTCTGAACAAATATTACTTCCACTCATTGAATCACATTTATTTGCAATAAGAAGACGGGTCTTATTTCCGCGTATTTCCTTTTATTACGACATTGTTGACGACTCAGCTGAGGCTTTTAGCATGTCATACTGCACGCTCTACTTCCTTTCAGATGTTTGTTTAACATTGTTACAAGTATTACATTACATATACACTAATGTAAGCTTCAAGACAAACAGAGATATCCTACATGCATATTGGGTTTGTCTTGTAGGATGATAAGGTACGAAGTTAAAATTACATCCTGGGTTTGATGTGTGACGCAGAAAGTCGGGCATTAAACTCTGCTGCTTCTATGGGGCCTCAGTCAAGCCCCTCCTTTATCTTAGTTTACAAAGGATTCGTCTTCGAGAAAGGGGAAGTCATACTCATACACCCAAGAGTCCCTGTCAACTGTCATGTCTTTGAAATAAGTTCTGATTCCACCCCATTTTACATATTATTGCGGCATAAGCGACTGCGAACAATAGAAATGTGACGGGTTGTTACCCGACCAAAGGTGTTCTTGGAAGGCAGATGAAAGGATCCAAGTCTGAAGTTACTTAGTAACAAAGAACACTCCGTCCGCCTTCCGCCCACTCATTCTACTGATTCCCCGAATGTCCTATCTCTCCCGGCAAAAAACCGATGGCACCTGTCAGAGAAATATGTAGTAGACAGACCTAATATATTGCTATTGTCTCCAGTAGAAGTAGAGCAAACGCAATACCATGTTTTATCACTTTTTATAACTTTTTTATCCCCTAGATCTATTTCAATTTCATATCTCACAGTCACATCGTACAATCCCACCTATTTACTATCAATACAGCTTTCTCCTGACCTTTCACTTACAATATATTGGCATTAAATATTAATTACAATCGAATAATCATTGAAAATTAAACAGAACCATCTGTATAGGTTCATACATGGTACGAGGATGGAATTGGAAAGCATAAAATATTCATGGATGTGTTTCAGTGTTCATTTGTATGTATGTAAATGAGAGAAAGGTACAAAAAGCTGTATCTATAGAGTACAGATATACTCAAAATTAACGTATGATATTATATAGAGACTAGATGTACAGTACTAAATAAAATGTGGATGTTGTCAGTAGTACAAATTTACAAATACAACTGAAGGGGAATACGAAGTCTAATAACTAGTGCAAGTTGCAAAGTGCCCCGATTTACATATAATGTTTCGTCATTTGAGCATGCACTGCAAGGATTTAAGTTTAATTTTCATTTGTGACAAATGCTCTTGTGGAGTAGAATGTAGGTGAAAGCAGGAATAAAAACGTGTCGCATGTTTTCGTGATAGTTTAATCGCCCTTACTACGTTCTCGTTTCGTGGATAAGGTTTATGTCCGGCATTGAGGGTGTTTTATTTCGGAAGTAGTATATGTAGTTACAGTGGCAAGAGTAAACAACTATATTACACACATCACGGAGAGAGACGTAGAAAAGTGGACTCGTGCTGGATAAGCAAACTGTGAGAATGAGATAACGTAGCGACCACAACTTGGCTGTGTAAATCTGTCTCATCGTCAGTGAAGTAAAGTGAAAACAGTTTTTATTGTTTTGCTCACTAATGGTAGTTGCGGGTGCAATTAGTGAAAGTGGGCGAGATGCAGCGGAGAAAGAAAATGTACGACTACAGAAGACAACGAGAAAGGAAGCTCTGCTCTTAATGTACATTTGAGGGATTCAGAGCAATTTCTTTGTTGACTACTCTACTGCGTATTTCGACTCGCTTCTACCAGAACTTAGCTTTGTCTTGTAAAATAAAAACCGTAAAGTGCAAGAGCCTGAGTATTTCTTTGAAGCATTTACTTTCTAAGATAAAGTCTCGGTTGCTATCGTTTATAGACATCCTCGACCAACTTTTATCATTGGAGTGCATAGGCTTCTCTCTGCACTCGTATCTTGGTTTATAAGGATTCTTTTGGGTTCAACTGCCTTTCGAACTAATTCGTTAGTACAGGCTCACGAGTTTGGGTACATTGGGCCACCATTGGATAGACCAAATTACACTACGCTGCATTTAATGAGAAGTGACACAGTTCCACACATATACCATGCAGATAAAAGGGTAGATACCATCTCCAGTCAACGTATAGCGACTTTACATGACACCACGCAGCAGGACTGAATTTTATAATATAGAATGCACAAAAAGTAATTAAAATAGTGCCAAATAGCAGTAATTGAATATCAGCGAGGTGCAAGGTATACATAGAGGTATTATACAGGGTGACAGAATTTCTCCAACTTTCTCCTACGAAAAATAAACTTCCGCCGTATAAAAGTATTTTTGAGTTCAGAAAAATCTTGGAGAAGGATGGTGGAAAGTCGGTGAAAGTTTTATATGGACTAACCATAAGATAAGAGAAAGTACTATGTCAAGTCACTTTTGTGCAGTGTAGCGTGATATTCGATCTTATGTAATATCACTGAAACGGGTATTAATAAATCGAAATAAATTACAAGCTACTGTAACAGATACTAACTGTCCAAGTAACGAGATTTATGCGTTCTTGCGTTTACGTAAATCGAGTTAGAATGTACAAGTGCGACTAACACAATTGTTTTGCCCTCGAAGATCCCCGCTTACATCATTAGTGTGCTTACAAGTTTGTGCCCTTGATCGTGGATCCTAAATTATCGGGCATCTCAAATATCATAAAGTATTCCCCTATGGTACTATAAAGCTGTGCAAGCCTAGAATTTATCTGTAGAAAGTTGTATGAATACTGTTAACTACAGAGCTAATGTTAATGTCTTCCTTAAAGATATTATTTCTTTGATAAAGTGACATTCTTTGGGAGACCGCGGCGCAGTAAATTCGGTTGAGTTCGCTTGAGTTGGTCGTAGAATCATCATCATCATACTAATAGTAGTGTAGTAGAATGGAGTAGGAGTGGTTTCCGTTTAGGCATCCTTATCCTCCTTCCCTACTCCTACACAATTTTAGTTAAGAAAGCTACAGAACGAACCTTGGTTTGAACTTATTGTTAGCCTCAAGTCGCATGTGACGCCAAACATTTCTGAGCTTGATTGATGATCCCTTACTTCTTAACATTTCTACATAACACAGCGGCTTAGATAAAGTAACGCGTAGGTATGTAATGCAAAACTACGTTCAAAGCAGAATTACGGAAGGTCTCTGTATTTGTCCCTGTGATATAACGACACGTGAAATTCTACAGACTATAATCGTGTCCTTAACTTTGTCGATGAAACCCAATATACGAACAGTCTACTGCGTTATTACAAACAATTACACAATAACTATTAACTTTTTCCTCATAGAAATACACAGAAGTGCGCACTGAAGTTATATGCGATAATTCTGCAGAGTAAAAGGATCCTACACATTTATATAGTTGCCAATATTGACATAGGCTGGAGGTCAGGATATGGCCTGGTAGTGATAACGCACCATAAGCTCCAAAAACGGAAACGGTTCTATCTTAGCATAACATGCATGCCTAGCCTATCCACTCACACTAAACACAAGTAGAAGAATCTTTCCTCATGCAAGGTAAACACAAAAACTGTACCTAATCTTTCAGCAAATTATTACTGGAATAAAATTGCGCAACTTGTCAGTGTGCTTTGATAAATATTTAATTTAGAAAGCTATGGTGCCCTCGATGCAATACACACATGTAGAATGGGTGTTAGCGTCAGATGAAGTATGAAGTAGAGATAAAACTCTAATGCTAAGAAAGGTCACATTATAAACGATAGACCTTTGAATTTTGACGTTGCGTTGATGTCCTTAGAAGCTGCCTCAATGTGTCTGGGGAACCTAAAGTCATTATAATAAAGCTGAATGTATTTAGTTAAGCCACATAGTATTCAAATGAAAAGACTGTCATTACCCACTCTGTGATGTTGAATTTTCGTGGATAAGTGAATTGAATAACAAAGGTAGGGGATTTAAAATTATATAGGTAGTAGGTACACATAAGAGAAGGAGAAACGGTTACGACGTTGTGAGTCATGATTGCGGTTTAATTTTATTAAGTGTGTACCGTGCCAGAAAAGGGAAGCTTGGATGCAAAATTATAACAGGATCTATTTGTATGTATTCTGTTGTCTTAGACTTGAGCTCATTCCGGAAGGAATAACTCAAGTT
>JABASH010004136.1:0-14754 GCA_019776445.1 Tomocerus maximus | reverse complement strand
GCGTGCCCCAAAAGGGTATTTTGTCCATTTTGTCCACTTTGAAGTTCATTTTGACCAGGCCATTTTGTCCGTTTTGTCCATTTTGTCCACTAGTGGTTTTAACCACGTCCCAACCCTGATATTTATACAAACATTCGGTTTACAATTTACTTAATCATCTTGAGTTGTTTCAGTATGGAAAGCATTCAAGAATTACTGTACAATGTACATAAAAATTTAATTTTTAATAATTATTTAATCAATTTACAGAGAAGACCAAATCATATGTCTTCACTCTTTACATTCTCATGATTAACCAACTGTCATAAACATCAAACTATTTAATAATAATTTTATTTCTAATTAGCACATGACATACAGCAAACATTTATATAGTAACAGATGGGTCTGCATTGAAATTGTATATTACGAAGATAGCTAACTTCTTGCTGGGCTGGATGCCAAATTTCCAAGCCTACCTTCTTTAATTGAATAACAAATGGTGGGGCCTACCTATAGAATATAAATTTATTCTATCAAAAGCACGTTCGAATTAAATCTCAGTTTTTCAATACTTTGAAAAACCGTTTCTTAAAAAACGGTGATGTTTTTGACTTACATAAATATTACAGAAGTGATTTTGATTTTTAGTCAACAGCAATGATGTATTTTAAAAAGTCAGTCATTCATTTAACCAGCTTAAAAGCAGCAAACAGTTTATGCATTATGTCATTATTGTGCAACTTTACAGATTATTTTTAATATGATATAATATCTTATCAGACTGAAGTGTTGTGGGTCAGTAAAGTGAATGTAATTGTTATGATATAAAATTCAAATGTCAATCTAGTGAGAGGTTGTCTTTCAACGTAGACCCAATTTCTTATTTTCGCTTCAGAGAAAACTTTTGTTTCATCCTATCATCAAAATTTTGTTTGAATAATTAAAAATGAATATAGCCCAGTTTCTACTGTCCATTCCTCTTTTGATACGGCTGTACGCCGACAGATACTATCAAGATGATTTAAACCAAACTATGATGGACTGGGCAAGTGAATTTAACGTGCCTGCAGTAAAAGTATACGATTTTGTCATTGGTAAGACAATACAAACATCAAATATGTAATTAAAAAATTCCAAAGTTTTATAATACTATGTTAATTATTTAAAGCATAACATAATTTATATGTATTTAGTTGGAGGAGGAACGGCGGGTTGTGTCTTAGCCAAAAGGTTATCATCTGAAGCCCCATTTAGTAAAGTATTACTTTTGGAGGCTGGAGGAACACCGCCGCCTGCTGCTGTGGTGCCCTTCTTTGCACAGAGTGTAGCTTTGGATCCAGAAATCAATTATTTCTTCCATAGTGTACCAATGACAAATGCTTCCCAGAAAAATGACGGGGTCTGCGCTTATCTCGACCATTATCAAATAAATATAATTACAATATACATTATTTAAACAAAGAAATTTCCACAGGTTGTAATAAATCACACTGGGAAGATGCTAGGGGGCTCTGGTACACACAATGAATTGTTGCACAGTCGTGGTAGTCCGAAGGATTTCGACAATTGGGCCCAGATTACTAATGACAACAGTTGGACATACGCAAATGTCTTGCAGTATTTTAAGAAATCAGAAAATTTTATTGGCAAGCAATACGGTTCGGATAATCTCACAGGTTAAACTGATTATTATATTATTTTCGAAACCATGTCCATTATATAGTTATTTTTCATAGAAGAATTATTGTAGATTATTATGGTAAGGATGGGCCTATAACGGTTGACACAATTGACACTCCTGTACTGCCGCTGTGGTTTCAGGCCGGACAAGAGCTGGGATATCCACAAGGAGATCCCAACGGATTTCAAAAGGAAGGTTCGATGTTATTAATTTGTAGTTATGAAAAATTGGCATACAATTGATTTTTTTGTTACAAATTATAATATTATAAAATATCAGGGTTCACATCAGTGAACAGAGCTGTTAACAATGGACGTCGTTCAACTTCGTTTTCCGAGTATGTCGAAAAATGGGAAAATGATCCTGCGAATAACGGATATCTTACAATCATGAGATACGCAAACGTTTCAGAGGTAGGAGACATAGTTTAGCAATTAATAATGACATTTTGTAACTTCGCATTTGGGAATCAGTTGAAATATGTATATAATATTTATTCAAAAGTAGAATTTCAAGTAATTTATTTCAAATTACCTCTAAGATTATTTTTAACTATACTTCGAACGTTTTCCCAGATCTTGGTGGACAACAATAAACAAGCATATGGTGTCGCTTTTACCCGGCACGGATTTCCACAGATTGTTCACGCCACTAAAGAAGTAATTATCAGCGCTGGAGGATATTCGTCACCGCTTCTCCTGATGAAGTCGGGCATTGGCCCTACCGCACAATTGAGGGCAGCTAATGTAAAATAATTTTTACTTTTTTAGCAAAATAATGGCGAAATTAATTTTAGAAAAAATGTAGACCTTTAACATTATTCATGAACATAATATATAACAGCTTTGTCGGCTTTTCCGACTTTTTCCAAATTATGGCCTCATTTCTGGGAATCTAGTATAATAGTTTAATATTTTCAGACACAAAATGAGAACACCAGAAAATTTAAGTCAGAAAAAGTATTTCTCAATCATCAATTTAGAGATAAAGAATTCTTAATACTTGTTTCATGGGCCACGGTCTATAGATTCCTGTCAAAGTGCCAATCGAATCGGTTGGAAGAAATATCAGCGAACATGCTTCCCTCATACTGGGACCTTTCCTTGTAAACGACACTTCACTTTTCACCAAGCTTCGCTCAGAGGAAATAGAATCCCTATTTGAAGACTACCACAAAGGACAAGGAATTTTAACGGGTGTCGAAGAAGGACCTATGCAGTGCTTTATCCGCTCTTCAAAGGCAGAACCAGATTGGCCTGATATTTGGGTTACAATGCATCCTTACGTTATGACCGATGATGAACCTCAAATCATCAATTTTTACATCATCCTAGGACGTCCTAAGAGCAGAGGGGAACTCACACTCAACACTACAGCTTATAATATAGGAATCAGAGATGATGTTCAACTATCTCTTATTGATTTCAAGCTGTTGACGCATCCTGATGATGTAGATACTTTGCTAGAAGGTTAGTTTCTCTTATTAATTCGGATTTATTGAATCTGTGCATAATTATAATGTTTTTAAATGCATAAAAATATATATTGAATTACAATATTTTATTTTTTGCTGAGTTCAGCGATCAAATTTACACTGCGAATTGCGGAGAACACAACGGCTTTAAAAAGAATAGGCATGACGTATGCTGGTCTCCCGGATCCGGCTTGTTCAGCTTATGTGTTCCGTTCTGATGACTACTGGAAGTGTCACCTTTATCAAAATACAAATTCCTGGAATCACATGACTGGATCTTGTAGCATGGGACCCGATTCCGGCACTCCAGATCAATCTGTCATTGACCCTCAATTCAGGTATTAATATTGTTTCTGAATAACTATTTTATATTTCAATATTAAATAAATTGGATTGTTTGCAGAGTAAGAGGAGTGTCAAATTTGAGGGTAATTGATATCTCGACTATGCCTGCTGTTGTAAACACGAATACGAACGCGGCTGTTTTAATGATTGCTGAAAAGGCAGCTGATGATATTAGGAATACATGGTTTCCTTGATGGAGTGGAAATAACCCCACCCCCTACTCCAACGAAACCCCGTTTAGTCACACCATCTGGAAATGACATTAGAGCTTCTTCTTTCCAGACTTTCTAACCACATTTCTAAATTCTAACAATATTTATTCTATATTTATCAATGCTATAAATTTCATTGGGCCTTATTGTGGTTACATACTGTTTAAACCATTATTATGTGAATGGGTAATAAAATTAATGTTACTATATATACAATTAAAAACTATTGACTAACTAAACGATAATGTTCATTTCAAGTTGTTTATTCCTATTAGTAAATAATAGGCTTTAAATGCAATTTTAGTACCTTATAAAGACTTAACCTTATAGATATATACATGGAAATACTATGCAAACCAGTAAAGCTATAATAAATAAGCCTTACCTGTGCATTTGTTGTACTTGCATTTTTATGACACTCATTCAAAGTTTTCAAAGGCCAAACGGACCAACAATTCAATTTACACCATGATAATTAATAATTATAATGATTATTCAATTGTAATCGCCTCTCATATACTCAAGATAAATTTGTTCATTGATATTATACTTTAATTTGTAATTGACATTATGGATCCTTTCAATCAATAATAGTGATAGCGATGTACTGTGTTACAACTAATATGGAGAGCAAATTTCCCAAGATAATGAATTAATAATAAGTATGCGTTATCTCAGTTGAGCTTGATTTATTGCCTTCAAACTTCATCAAATTATGCCGATGCTGACACTCAGAGTAGCCATAAATAATAATGATTGGGTGATCGTTTTTCAATTTAAGTTCAATTAAATGATATGTAATAAACCATTCTGCTTGCTTAAAGGTCCCATTATATCATTAATTTAAGAGACGTTTGCATATTATGATTATGATTAGGATATATCTATTTTCTATATGTACAATTATGTCGGTTCCAGTGAACACGTTATGTCGTTATGTGACGCCTTAGATATGCAGAAATAAGGATTTATTTCAAAAATTTAATAGACATGTATTTCATATTAGATTTCTATTAATTATTGCTGCTAATCAAATTATTAGCGGAAGTTACAAATTGCATTCAGTTGTGACAGTAATACAGTTAAGGTTAGCCTAACGAATAACATCTATATTTTTATTAGGCTATAGGCTTGTAAGGAGGCAAACCACTGACCCGTGCCTTAACTGTCGCACTGTTGCAACTGTATGCATTTTGCAAAAACCCATTATTAGCATCAATTTCACAGACTTAAATTTTCAAATAAATGGAATAATCAATCGTCCTCCGCATATGAAAATTATAATGAAAGAGATGTGTCTGTCTGTGGGTATGTAAGCAACTGACATAAAAAATAAGTGATGATATTATGTTTTTATTTAATTAAATGATTAATTTGATATCTTATCAAATTGAAGTAGGACATTGGGCTGGAACTGATTTGCCAGAAAAAACCGTAGAGAATGAAAACCAAGGTAAGGTTATGCACCAAGTTATTTTTGTCTGATTGTTTGATTCCAAATTTTCTGGCTCTCGACAACATTTTGGACTTTATTTCAAAGGGTTGGTTGTTTTGACAGAAATAACCATGAATATAGCTGAGTTCCTACTAACAGTTCCTCTATTGATACGGCTGTACGCGGACAAATATTACCAAGATGACTTAAGCAAATCCATGTTGGAGTTGGCAAATGACTTCAATGTACCTCCCGTAAAAGAGTATGACTTTATCATCGGTAGGTTTGGTTAAATAATAGTTTTTAAAATATACTATTTTATGTCTTTTTATTACTAATTTATAAATAGCAAAATAATAGTAAACTGCTATATATAATTTTGTGGGTTAATCATGGAATTAAATGAGAAAATGTTTTTATGTATTTAGTTGGAGGAGGAACGGCGGGTTGTGTTCTAGCTGGACGGTTATCATCTCAGTCTCCATTTAGTAGAGTGCTTCTTCTAGAGGCTGGAGGAACTCCCCCGCCGGCTGCTGAAGTGCCCTTCTATGCAACGAGAGTGGCATGGGATCCTGAAATCAATTATTTCTTCGAGTCTGTGTCACCGGGAAATTTAAGACATGAAGGGGTACATTAAAATACGAAATTAAAAATTCGAAATGCATTTATAAGATTATACTTTTATACATTATCAGTTCAAAAGTTTATATGGAATTGATAATGGTAATGACAAAATGAGTGACAAAGAGGAAATTCAATTGTTTTGAATTTTAATCTTAAATTGACTTATAAGATGGTAAAAATTTTCAAAGGCAAGTAATTTTTGCATTTCCGGGAAAAATCATTTTACTTGAATAGGTATCTAGTTTCTAGGGGGCCATAGCCCTCATTAATACAGACTTAGATAACAATTTATCATAATTCAGTTAGGTATCACCATATGAAAAGATCACATCAAGAAAAAGAAAATGGCCCAACCTATTTTCTAATTTTGATGAATTATGAACTGTTGAATCATAATATCTTGAAACATCACATGATATGTACCACATAGAACCTAAAACAGTATCTCTTAGAAAGTTTGGACTGATTGGTACTGCGAAACAATTTAATATCCTATCCTTTACCAGTATGATCTTAAAAGTCGAGTAAATATATATTAGTGTGTGATTTCATATTTATTTATTTAGCTTAAATGTGTCGAAGTAAGGATGGTTTGTTTTTTATTAGAGTCTAATCACGCACACTGGGAAAATGCTCGGAGGTTCAGGTTCCCATAATGATTTGGTTCACAGTCGTGGCAGTCCGAAGGATTTCGACAATTGGGCACGGGTAACTAATGACAACAGTTGGACGTACGCAAATGTCTTGCAGTACTTCAAAAAATCTGAAAATTTTATTGGCAAACAGTACGGCTCGGATAATCTCACAGGTTTGTGTCTTGGGTATTGTATTTATTATTTTGAACATTTAAATAATAGTGTTTACTAATGTTTTTTTTAAATATTATCATGATTTGTAGAATTTTACGGAAAGGATGGTCCTATAACGGTTGACACGAGTGACACTCCAATATTGCCACTATGGTTCCAGGCCGGACAGGAGATGGGGTATCCACAAGGAGACCCCAACGGATTTCAGATAGAAGGTTTGCTAAAATTAACCCGTCCATACTTTCCGGACGGGGTGTACTCTGTACTACTTAATAAATATACTACAAATATATATTTTTATATTGTAATATAAAGTAACACGTTTTAAATGTTAAAAAAATATTTCAGGGTTCGCTCCGTTGAACAAAGCTATTAAAAATGGACACCGATCAAGCTCATTTTCTGAGTACGTTGAAAAATGGGAAAACGACCCTGCCAATGCGGGATATCTTACTGTAGTTAGATATGCAAACGTTTCTGAGGTAGAATTACAAATTATTAAACTAAAATAATCCGTTGATAATATCCTAGAAAATTTAAGCGCTATAATCTTTTCTGCCGCATCAATTCTAAAATTAAAAAGGAACAAGAATTTTTTAAATTCTATTAGTCATTTATTTTTTATTTTATTGTCTGTAGATCCTACTTGACAATGCTAAACGAGCATACGGAGTGGCATACACGCGCCACGGGTTTCCGCAAATAGTTCACGCGACAAAAGAAGTAATACTCAGTGCCGGAGCATTTTCGTCGCCATTGCTTTTAATGAAATCGGGAATTGGTCCTGCTGCAATGCTTACAGAAGCTAATGTAAGTATATTATTATTCAAACTTGACATAGAAGGAATACTAACGGCGTGACGACTTTTAACTAGTTAATATCTTCCTACGCAGAAAATAGCCTCTCTGTACATACAGTTAATTATTAAACGTTCAAAAAAATATTAAAATATATATAAAGGCTTCGTAAAAAATTACAAGATGAGAGTTTTTCGCACAAGTTGTGAGTTTTTTGCCTTAGTAAAATTAATTGTTATATATATATTGAATTTTCGTGAGCCCGCAAATTTTTAAAATTAAACCTAACCCTTTTGCAATGCAGTACAAACTATATATGTATATGCATAAAAATTTTACCTATTCTACAGATTCCTGTCAAAGTCCCATTGGAATCTCTTGGGAAGAACTTGAACGAACATGTGTCTTTGATATTGGGACCTTTCCATGTAAATGACTCATCTCTTTTCCCGCGACTTCGTTCGGGTGATATGGAATCCGTATTTAACGATTACCATAGAGGACAGGGAATACTTGCGGAAATCCAGGAAGGTCCGCAATGCTTCATCACTTCCTCAAAGGCTGAACCCGGATGGCCAAATATTTGGATTGCAATGGGTGCCCCTGTAATGCTGGAAGATGCAGAACAAGTTGTTTCATTTTACATCGTGAATGGCCGGGCTAAAAGCAGGGGGGAGCTGAAACTGAATACAACTGCCTACAACCTTGGAATCAAAGATGATGTTCAATTGGCTATTATCGATTTTAAAATGTTATCGAATCCTGATGATGCTGACGCCATAGTGGAAGGTTCGTTTTGCCCCAATTCGGGATTCACTCATTAAATTCAATTACATAATTGGATTTTGACTTTAGGAATCAATTTTGTGTTGAACATGACGGAAAACACAAATGCTTTCAAAAGAATCGGTATGACCTACGATGGCGAACCTGATCCGGCTTGTTCACAGCATGTTTTCCGTTCAGATGACTATTGGAAGTGTGTTCTACCAGAGAGTGTACTACCTTGGATTCATATGACCGGAACATGTAGCATGGGACCGGCTTCAGACACTCCGGATAAATCTGTCATTGATTCAAAATTTAGGTAATATTACTCTTTTTTACAACTCAATATTAAAAATATGAACAATTACTATTTTTCGGTTTTTCAGGGTAAGGGGTGTGACCAATTTGAGAGTTGTTGATGCCTCCATCATGCCTGATGTCGTAAATGCAAATACAAATGCACCTATTATCATGATTGCTGAAAAGGCAGCAGATGATATTCGGAATACATGGTACCCTGCTGACAAGGAAACAAATCCTGAAGAAAAAAATCGCTAACTAGAATGAAAGTAGTAAAATAAAAATAATATTTTTTGCGAAAAATGTGTCATCTATACACAATGCTATTTTGTCTCTATAAAAATTACTGATAAAAATGTAAGCACTCGAATATAAATATTTCGGTAATTTCCTGCTATTTTTTCCTAATAGAAGAAAGAATGGGCTAATTGCATTTTAATCCACCATCAGAAAAAAGTTTATAATATTATGTCAGTATACAACAACTTTAGTAAACATGACATGGCTTATTTATAAGATGACTAAGATGGCATATGCATTGGACATTTTTATGTGGGTTTCTTTGGTGACTCAATAATTTGTAACATCTGCCAATATTCCTTGTTTATTTATCAAAACAGGTAAACAGTAGCTTACTTTATTACTTTCACAGCGACTGAATTCTAGTAGGATATGAATTAGTATTTCAGAACTTTTAAAATGTATTTCTATACATTTTTATAAAAATCAACAATGTGAATCTTTCCATTGAGTAAAATAGTAATCAAATAGTCTACAGATTTTTATTTGACAAAGACGATAGAAATTATCGCACCATAGAAAGGCAAGAAACATAAGCAAAAGAAAAACCGTTGGAATACTCGCCATGTCACTTATTGTGAAGCTTTCTATAACGCTTTACTAATATTCTCGTGTTTTCTTTTGGAATCTATTGCCGCAGTGAAAAAAAGCTTCCTGAAGACTTTTAAAATTGCCTAATGTCTTTTCATGAGTTGGGCAGATGAACATTTTCTCTGTGCCCAGCAGTTTTCTCTCAAATCTAGTATTACGCTTTTAAAAGTTTTTTCGCATTTTCCATTGATGAGCTTTTTCAGTGGAATGTCACGGAATGTGTGACCTAAAGATATTTGAGCTGATGAGCCTGAACAAAAATATAGGATATTTCTCCATTGTAAAACCTTCAATTACAACAGTAATGGCTCGGCAAATACAAATATATGCTAATGATCTACAAAATATTTACTTCAAATCGCTAACAACGAATTTTATTTTGACATGAAATAAAATTTATCTATTACAGAAGATTAAATTTCAACAAATTATTGGTTAGCATTATTTTAGTTCTGTTTCTGATTGTCGTCATTGTAAAAAATGAGAATTGTAACAATTAGCAAATTAGAATGTATCGGCAACGTTCCTTCTTCAATCTGGTTATCTGGTTATAGGTAGCAACAATTGTTCTCAGATTTTTTACGGGAAGGAATCGAAATCGTCTCATCAATCTCAATAGCTTCCAAGTCTTCCGCATTAAAATAAAATTCGCCATCATCGTCTATTTCAGAGTCTGCTATTGGAACATTTTCCTGCAATATTATAATTTGGGTTAAGGAGGGTATCATACAATTCACGTGTCACTAACAATCATTGTAAATAAAAATATAATAAATCGAACATTTTTCTAGAAACTGCAAACTATACCGAATTATTCGAAGTAATTTCACCATTAATATTCCCCAAATTATCGTTCTCCGAATCCATACTGTCAGCTAGTTCATTCGTTAATATTTGTCCAGGTGCATCCAAAACAGTCTTATTCTTATCAACGTCTTTACTGTCAGTGTCAGCCTCTCCTTGCCCTCGTTCAATTTCGTTTCGGCTTTTAGCACAGAAATCTTTTTCCGTCTGTTTGCATGAAAAGTTTCCTCGGGATTTGTTATTAGAATCTAAACTCAACGAATTCAATGCAGTCTCCTAAAATAAATCAATGAGTACATCTTAACACCAAACGATTAGTTATGCACTTATTGATACATTTTGTTTTCAAGGAACTTACAGTTTTTTGAGCACGGTTATTTGAGGTATCAACGTGCACATTTGAATTCAGCAATATCTCGGTGGACTATTAAATAAATTAAATCACAATCTAATTAGATTACTAAGTTTCCGTCGCTTTGATTTTCTCTACACTCAACAAAGCAAAGTATAAATTGTAAAGGTAGAGTTCTAAGAAAATGATTAACTTGTGACGAAGTATTATTATACATTAAAGATATAACTCGTAACAAACCTCAGTTAGGCAGGTGCCGCAATTTAAGCGGAGCGTCACAGATCCGTCTGCAGATTCGATTATTGAGTACATGGCATTAGAGATGTCCAGAAAAATATCAGTACTACATCCAGGTTGCTGACCCAAACCATGACTACCTCCTTCTTCAGTCATTATTCTTTTGTATGGTAGATACTAATAATATTCGAGATTACTTATTATTTAGGGGACCAGTCAATACGAAAATTCGGATCGGACAAGGGATTTGATCGGATTTGCAATACTTTAAGTGTAAGCAAGGCTGAAGTGAAGGAGTCACAACAATCGAAATGCTTGGGAACGACACGACAAAAATACGATGAATCGCTTCCAGCAAAATGAACTCGTCAACTCAGGTCATAGACAGAACTAATTCAGACTTAAATCTCCTTGTAGTTTTAGATTCTGTGCATTTCAAAGTCCATTTGACAGAATGGAGGATTCAGGCGTGATTAAGTCAGGGAAGAGATATTAGAGGTCATCTGCGCATGTGTTGGATATATATTGTGTTAGCTGTGTCCATAGTTTTCTCTGTATTTTAAAATTCACGGGACTCAAGAGACTGTTAAATTGGGATTGTGAAATAACTTTGTTCAGCAACTTATGTAATAAATCCTGGAAAACTTATTTTATTTGTTTGTATGGTTGGAAAGTTGGAATCAAAGAGGATATACACTGACAGTGTGAGTGGTGGGTGAGTCTATCTCTGTGTGTATCTTTTTATTTTTGAATGCAAGGAGTGAAAATAATTATTACTCATCTGGTATAGTTTTATTCTATGATACATACAGTCAGATTAGTATGCTGTGCACCAAATGCCTTCAGTTGGCTAGTGATAATCTGAGTAATAAATATTGGTTCCATAATATCTACAATACCTAGAATCAATAATAATTATTAATTATAATTTATTATAGACTACTGCGTAGTCATTGAAATTTCCAATAAAGTCTAACAAATCAAAAAACCTACTGCCATTTCGCTTCTAGCAAAAATTACATGTTGCTTATAGTAAAACATTTTACGGGAACTTTTTTCTACAGCTTCTGGATATTAATATTTTGTGTCAGTACTAAATTATTGATCAACCAAATAGTTTATTAAAGTGCCAAATAGTTCAAGTCATACAAGTGACAAGATGAATTGTGTTGAAAACAGTCAGCACCCAAAGCAAGCCAGATTTGTTACCTTACTACCTCATGCAAAGCCAGGTCATAAATATACCCATAAAATCAAATTCAATAATCGATAGTCATAATATTGTACACAGATTTTACTTAACAATGACGGTAAAATGATAATATACCCAGGTATAGTAATTATGAATTATGATTTTATGGTCGTAAGTTCAACTTAATATTTCATACGCATTGAACTATATCGTACGCTTTTTTCAAGTAAATGGTATGAAATTCATTTAATATTTCGTCTATATAAAATAATCGAAGTTCTCGTTTATAAGTAATGCATTTGAATACGATAGTTGTAACCACTATTTTACTACATAGGAAAAGTAAAAAAAACGCTATTCTCCATTTTCACTCTACGTCCTATACAAATTATGGTAAATACTAATTCTCAAGTGTTGATTAGGAATAGATTCCTACTTAGGTTAGACATGCAGAACTAATATTATTGCGTGATATGACATATTGAGTTTGTAGGTGTACTCTTCCGACAAAAACTCTTCCTCAGGAGTGTACTCTGCCTTAGTTTGGATTGCTCATTGTGTCATATCGTGTTATATGATATTATATCAGTTTATTGGCTTTGTATATTGGTCTATACTTTTCCATTTGGTATGAATTTGTAAAATAGCAGACGACCAATACTAATAAATATGCAATGAAGATCTGTTAGCTTCGAGCAAAGCAGGGAGTGAAGCTTTCAAAAGGTTCAAGGCTGTTTGATTATTTTTGCTGGTGGCTGGCAATTCGTACCTTCGCAGTTTATCTAAAGGTGAATGGGAAGGTGTGCAGCAGGGTAGTATATTGCCCACGAAATGAATTATACGAAATGAATTTTTAATATTTTATCCATCCACTAGGATAAAATGGATGAAATGCAATGAATTACATTGAAAGGTGAATAATAAACTATTGTCCAATTTCTTCCATCGCAACCATGGTCTACCGCTTAGATACTGGGTTTGTACGGCAACAATAGACTTGGAATATTTTTGGAATCAATATTTTCCCTGATTTCTGCCACCAGAAAATGTACATCATCGAAAATATATTATGGTTTTATCTCGTCTGAGGAAGTGAGCTTACACCCGCACAATACTCCGTCCGTGGACACGATAACAGCCGAATAAATGAACGGATTTTGGCCAAACTTGGCGAAAACATCGGGCCGGTGACGTCCCCTATTGACTGTGGTGCAAATTGGTCAATTGGTTGAGATATCGCGCCATCACTTTGTCTTCATTTTGATAGTCAAGGACGAAAATTGATTAGGAAAAGTTAAATTGCGCTTCTAGTATTTTGTTAGCATGATAGTATGAAGTACTAGTACTACATACAGCTTACCGTATTAATTGACAAAATTCACGGGGGAGGGGTGAATTATGCACGAAAATCGGCGAATTATATCGATATTTTTACCCTTTTCGGAGATTTATTTGCCCAAAAAATAAAGAAAAAAAATGTTTTACCAAAAATGACATATTATAGTAACTACATTTCAGCAACATTTTGATGGTTAAATCCATTGACTTTCTGGATATTCTGATTAGTCTAGAGTGGACTTGCAGCCGAGTTTATTAGATTAGACTTATCATTAGAGTATTATGAGCATACGCCGAAAATTTATTTTTTAAAGGTTACAAAATTTTTTCTGATGGTTAATCTGACAGTCTTGAGACTTCGTATATAGACGTTTGGTGAGATTTAAGTTACCCGAAAAAAAATTTTAAGAAAATTTTTCATGGTTTTTAGAAAATATTTAACCGATGTATTTAAGCCTACGGTCGGGTTAGAGAATTTTTCGCCAAATTTATTTAAGCCTGACGCATTTATAAAAATTTTTTAGTTAAATTTTTTGGCATTTTAAGAAAATAAATTTCCGGCCTCTGATTATAAGGGAGAGGATGAGACTCTTGCATAATAATGTAGAGAATTTGCATGCAGTGCAGAGACAATAATTAAATCAGTACCTGCAACTTCTCTATATATTATAATGCTGAATGTGTACGGCACAGTTGACTGAGAATTATAACAATTCTGGCAGTCACTTTTTACACATTTTAAAACCATGAAAAAGGCTTGAAAGTTCCTGAGGTCTCGCCGCTGGAGTGCGGTATGATTCTTGAAGATATTTACCCTGTCCAAAAGTTTTTGTAGTATTTTCAGGGTGAATCGAAGGGCATAATTTTGGTTATTTCATATGCCCAATTTTGCTGGACACTAAAAAGACTATGAATATAAAGCGGGCAAGTGGGAAGCAAAAATTGAGTTGCAAAGGGAAATGTGTCGTCGTCTTGCAGATTTTGGGCCTATTTTCTACTGTATTGGAGAATTAAGCCTAAAACGGACCACTGTTTTGTTCCTCTTAATTAATTAATTTAATCTATTGCTGAATTTGAAGACGTGCCATGGCACAATAGGCGGGAATTCTGAAGATCGTCTTCACAGTTCAACTTAGGGAACATTATTTTAAAAATAACTTTATATAAATTGTGACTTTGTGACCCAAAATGTATCACGATTATCCATTACGTTTCCGTTCATCGTCGGTAAAGTACATGAAATGCTTTTATGTGCTCTTAATTATCACACTCATTTCAGTGATTCTTTTTTCTTTAAATATAAGTGTGGTCAGGGTACTACTAAACAGCCGAAGTCGAAGTACCAAACAGTCGAAGTCGAAGTACCAAACATCCGAAGACAAAGATGGGCCGACGAAATCGAAGTACCAAACAGCCGAAGACGAAGTACCAAACAGCCAAGAAATGAAATACCAAACAGCCGAAGGCGAAGTACCAAACAGGCGAAGACGAAGTATCAAACAGCCAAGAAAT
>JABASH010004135.1:0-14756 GCA_019776445.1 Tomocerus maximus | reverse complement strand
ATAGTACACTCAAATTATGTAAACCAAACAAGTAAATGAATAAGCAAAATTTTGCATATTTGGCTACAGATATATGGTGAAGTTACCATTTAAAATAGCATAATATGGTGTTGTACAGGGAAATAAGAGCTAGGATCACAACAGGATCACATCATATTATTTCTGCTGCATACATTTTGAATAAAATTATAAATCATAACAGCTTATCAACTTATTACAAAGAAAAATTAATGAGCAAAAAGTTTTAGAATTTTGCTTTTGATGGGTAGATGTGGAGCTAGAGGGCTCCTATGGTACTACTGATAGTGTACACAAAACTGCTAATATCTAACGATGTAATCACTAGAATACTCTTTACACAATGTAAATACACGAGGAGAATGTTCTCTAGTGCGGAAATTCTGAAAATGGAGACTGGGTCTTTTGGAAATAAATGAGAAGAGAACTCTTTTGGTAGCAGATCTGATGTGAAATGAATATCTGAGCTGAGACATTTAAAAGAATAAGAATTTTCTTTGTGCACATAAAAACAAAGGATATATCCTCGAGTGCCTAGCTAACTCAGACTCTTGCACATTATCTCCATATCGTGCCTTATCATTTCATCAACTACTATCCAACTAACACAAACAATAACTTTGGAAATGTGTTCTCCATTAAGAAATTGTGTTAGATATATACTGGGGACACAAACTGTAAGTTCTGCATAATCCACCAGGGAATCAAAAAATAAGTGTTGTCCTCGCTCCTAATAGACAGACACGTATGTACTACAGTATATGTATGTAGGCTATTGTTTATTAATATGATTACTCAGCAACTTTCATTATTAGATGTAGTATAATAGAAGTATGCATTGCTTTTTATTGTAAAACAATGAAATCATTTATCAGCTGTCACAGAAATGCTTGTATTATGTCTCCCCAAGTGTGCCATTTAGCACTCCGTGTTAGGCATCCGTATCTTTATGCATTGGAGACCTCAAACACCATGATATATTGGACTGCAATAATTCATGTCGATATGGAGATCTGCATTCCCTTCTCACTTTGTCTCTTATCTAGTCAGGAGTAGAATGAAAGAATTCTTGACATGGACCAATGAGGGTTGGTGCACAGGAGAATGGCACACCCTCTGTAGTTGTGTAGAGGACAAGCATTCATTGCGAAAACACATACCTATGCAAATGACAAAATAGCAATCTTGGTCTTGTTGGAAGACGCTGTCAGAGGAAGGTAAGGAGGAGAGTGAAAATGCCGACAGTTGAGAGTTGGAGAGAGTTGAAAGAACGTAGGTGAAGTAAGTGGGGAGGTTCTGCTGTTGTTGAAATTAATAAAACAGGAAAGGCAGAGAAAAGAGACGACGTAGCGGAGAGAGATGGAAGGATGAAGAAGACCTTCTTATCAACAAAAAGTTGCTCCAGGCTCTCGAATTTATGCACTAGCATGGAACAGATTCCACATTAGGTACACGACTCCCATTAGGTATCAGGCTACATACATACTTACTACTCTGACTTTACCAAGATCCACAATTTCCACATTCCCATACGTACATATGCAAGATGTGCCTTCCTCAAATGCAAATACATATTACTTGAATCCTCTCACAAAATGATAATATGCCTGTATGTGCCCTTATAGCCGTGTCACCATCAAGAAACGGATAGCTAAGTACCAGGGAAGAAAGTCGTATACCAGGTGCACATCTCTCATCTCTCCATGCAATGCTAAGTCATTTTCCCTTTTCTCTACTATCCTCCTTCTAATATCCATATGTCTTGTTAAAATCGATTCAAACCATATAGATACTCCTTAAAGAATGCCTAGCAGTTACATGCATATAATACATGTATATGTAAGTAAAATAACAATTTGACATTTTCCTTACAAAAAGGGCATTCACCTGTTTATCCTGCAAATACATGTAGTATTTTTATCATTTATACATGGTTCACAAGTTGGATTTACTATTTTTACATGCACGTTTCAGCATATCGTCTTTTGTTTATAAATGCATTTGCATTGTAGACATAAATGTCATCGTAAAGGAATCAACTGTTTTGACAAATCAATGGAGTTGTTTGCGAATTTATCGTTTCTCTGCCCATTAGCATCCATAGATTAACTATATAACTCTGGTAGTTACTTGACCCATAATAACCAAATTCTTTGGATCAAAAAATGATATAATCTAACCATGCAATTGCAACAAGAGGCCACAAAACAGTCAAACCATAACTATTTAAAAAAAATACTAAAAACTGTTGGACTACTTATCATAAATATATTTGACGAAGTGATAATCTATGTCGCACAATTTGTCAGGGGACTTTTCAAAAACGTATTTTATAGCAGCTAATAAAATAATAAATATCTACTCTGTATTTTTTGATTGAATTATTATGAAAATATGTGGTGTATGTTTATGGTTTGAAAATTGAATTTTTTTCCTGTACTTCTCTGAAATGTATGACTAGCAGCGGCCAGACTAAATCCGTCAGTTTAGGTTAGATTGTGAAAAATTAGGTTAGGTTTTTCGGGGTGGGGCGGGTGGTGAGGCTAGGGCGGATGGGGCCTTTTAGTCTGACCGGACTGGCAGATAAGCAGATGCATCAGCTAGAGGTTTAAAGTTGTAAAATTTATTTTAGATGGTACCCGAGATATTGGCCATTAAAGTCGAGAACTACTTGGAAACTATGAAATATGCACCCAAGCAAAATGAAAATTCTACCCCACCATGCCCAGTGCTCATTAAAAATATCCAATTACACAAAGGATGATCAAATATACTTTTCATATTCAATTACTCAACTAGAGCACAGTACAGTTAAGAATTTCGAAAGCTTTAGGCCCCAAAACTTGGTTTAATTTCGAAAGATGCTAACCCAGAGTAGAGTTTATTGTTTTAAAACGTGAGGCTAGGGCGGATGGGGCCTTTTAGTCTGACCGGACTGGCAGATAAGCAGATGCATCAGCTAGAGGTTTAAAGTTGTAAAATTTATTTTAGATGGTACCCGAGATATTGAGTACAGTTAAGAATTTCGAAAGCTTTAGGCCCCAAAACTTGGTTTAATTTCGAAAGATGCTAACCCAGAGTAGAGTTTATTGTTTTAAAACGCGCTTGCGCATTGCGAATTTTGGGGACTTATTACACGACATAGAACATGTGCACAAAAAGATATTCATAATGTTGTTACAAAATCTGTGTGGTTGCAATTGCAAATGTTACAAAGTTATAACTATTTCATCGAATTTCATATTTATACAATACTAGGCCACCAGCATTGTGGCTCGCTTTTGAAAGGTTTTCTCCCAGCAAGCATTGGCTGATTTCGAAATATGCAAAAACTTGCAATACAAACCACCATAATATTATAAAATATGTTTATTATATAGATGAATGCACGCTTGCGCATTTGGGGCTACATATTCCAAACAAGGGTACAACTAATCGGGGTTTTATTAGATTTGGAACATAGTTGGGAACAACAATCACGATTATATATAATTTAGATGTATTAAAACTTTAAGAGAAAGCTTAGAAACACTGTTATTATATTGACTATTGTTTTTATTTGCGTTTCAACCGAGCATTTCAGAAATGCCGAATGGAACCATTAAGGGCGGGTTCCAGCAGCTGCATTTACATGTGTTTTCCTATTCCGCCAATTCAATGATATAACTCGCCTAATTGTCAATCAATCTGGACATAATTAGTCTCTAAATTAAGATTAACTATCCTGAAGGGTTCAGTGTTCGAGATATTTCACAATTTTGACCTGTGGAGGTCACAGTAGGCAGATTTCAAAAAAATCAATTATTTTTTCGGCGGGATTCATTTAGGAATTTTTTAAAAATAACTAAAAGTCTTTTTGAAAAAATCGGTCTGAGAGAACCCTTCAGGACACGGAAAGAATGTCTGGTAAAAAATGAATTTTCCAAAACGAGTTGTTCTTGAGTTACAATTGAAATCCTAAAATAAAAAAATTTGAACTTTTTGTACTCAATGTCAATTGATCGAGTTCATGCCAAGTTCTGCTACTTATTTAGTAGATACCTTTACCTTAAGAAGGATCAGGTTTTCATGTGACACGATATCCTAGTTAAACCTAGACCACCAATATAGTAGTCTTATGGTGGTCTAGATCAAACATACCCGACAATAACAACATGGAAGCGTAAACGAGTAATAATACTCAAATACTTATAAGTAATTGTAAATATTACATTCAAAAATATCAACAAAACATGAAAACCACGATTAAATTTTTCTGGGGATACTTACGTTTTGAGACATGAGTAAGAAAATAACAATTTCACTGTTCTTATGCATTTTAAACCGTTAGAAGGTATTCTCGGTAAAGCACAAGGTCAGTTTTTTCAGTATTCTAAAGTAAGTCAGAAATTGAGAAATCATATATAATCAACGATTGTCCTGCTGGAGTAAATATATTTTCCGTTGTTTTAAAGCCTGTAATTCTGGTGCTAATATCCTGGTGCTTACCATCCTGAAAAGGCCTTTGACTAGAATTAGCTGTAGTAGATGGTGCATAGGAAGTTGTTATATCAGAGGAAAATGAACTGAAACAAAGAATATTATATAAGTAAATACATCTCGAATGGATTAAATTGTTCCCAGGCAGGCAGGAGCAGTAATTAAGTTGTGTGAGACAGGCGATGACCATGAATCAAAGGAAAGCCTTTGCAAATCCAAAGTGTCGCCTTAGGAGACCATTATTCCTGGTACTACATATAATGCAATACAAGTTTACAAGTGTGTTCTACTTATGTGGCAGAACCATATATTTACATAAATAGAACCAGAACCATCGTCGTGGCTGTCTGCTGCAGTTTCTAGGTAGGTATCTGTATGTCTAGGCCAAATGGATCTAATCCAGTTGTGTATATATAGCACGTGTATTCCATCAGTATATTTAGCACTCAGAAGTAAACTCGCTAATACGAGGACATTTTAAATGCAATGCGAATTTACATTTGTTGTAATCTCCAAAGTACAATGGACAAAAAGGAGAGTAGAAGATTTTATGTTAATTCATGGCTCATAGGGGTATTAGTTCTTTAGCAAATATTATCGTCAACGTTCTTCACGTAATTTAATGAAGAGTTCCTTATGTCCGACCAGAGAGTTTGGAAATCCTTTCTGTTAATTGCCATGCTTGACACGGATAAAGAGACCAGCTTTTCTCGCCAATTACAACAATATTCTGGGATGTTTAAGGGAAACAACAATTATGTACGTTTATTTATTCCGGGCACTACACAGCTATATCTGGATAGGTATAATGGACAAAGGTAATGAACAGCAGACGACTCTAGCTAATTGTAAGTGCAAAGCAGCTCGGCTAAGAAAGTCTCTACATAAACCGCTACATGCACAACTACTGATTATACCTATGGCTTGGCTATTACTAATAGCTAAACGTGTGTCTTTTTGTTTTCCAGTTTTATCTAGATGTAAATACCATCCGAGAAAGATAAATCTTTAGATGTTGCTTTAGCCCAGGTCATCATCATTAAGAGCACAATAACTATGTGATTGCAAAGGGAGTAAAAGGGATAGAAAACAACAAAAATATGTAGTACATATTCATTCCCTTTCAGAGGCCATATGGAAGACTGAAATTAAGAAGTTAGACAAATTAAGAAAGATGGGTTAGTTGGAAATACTTTTGCCGTGTCGTAAACTCTCGGAATTGACATATGGAATGGAGAGAGGAGGAAGATGTCCAATCAGTCCAATCAAATAAACACAAAGTTTTTCAGTGCGTACTTTGGAGGAGGGCAGGATGAAGGGAAATAGGATAATGAATGGTCAAGTGCTTTCATTTGACCGTCTTTCTCCACCCACATCCCACATTTACTTTCTCCTCACCGGAAAAAACATCACATGAATGTATACTACATAGAGAATGGGGAATGAACACAGTTATAGCGGTGACGATGAAGCAGAAAGACAGGCAAATGCGATGCGGAGAGGTTCGACTAAGTTAAATGTGGAATGTTCCGAAGACTTCGAGTAAAGTGGGGCAGGAGATGTATTTGTAGGATTTCGTTGACTTTTGGCCTTGGCTGCACCACACGCTCTCCGCTTAGCATGCAACAAATGATTAAGAACTTGTTGAATTTCCACTCGAAAGAAATACAAGGAGACTTTTGCGAATGACTCACATCAGCTAAAGCTCACATTCAGTTAGTCAGCTGGTTCCAGACACATTAGTTGGGATATGCAGTTAAGAGAGGTCCGTACGTAGTTTATGTGTGTGTAGTACAGGGTTGTTCCAGGAGTGATATCAGCCAGTAAGTAAGAGCAAAATGTGACAAGTCGACTCACTCAGTTTCAATCACTAATCTCTCCTGTTTTCAGTCTTTCGCTTTCTCTGCCTGATCTCGTGAGTGGGACTCAGGCTGGGTGAGTGCCATTCCATTAGATGTGGAGGGAGCAGGAGTCGAGGACCGGAGTTGACTGATTCGGCTCCTTGCCACGTCTCCATCCCGCACCGATAAGCAGTCTCTCTCGTCGGGATGTGATATCGATATCTCACTGCAATGCAACTTGAGTCAGATTTCACTTTTGAAGCAAATCCCACTTTAGCTCCTTTTCACTGTGACTATGCACTGGGACGAGACGGGACTATTCTTTTTCTTCCGGGTTCCCTGCTCTGATTTATGACACAGGCAGGGCCACCATTCATGGAGACATATCGATCTCCCACCCTCCACTCTCTCTATTATTCTTCCGTCTAGTCCCGCTCCGATTTAACTCCACATTACCATTTCCGTCCCAGTGAAAATCTCCTTAACTTCTGAGTCAATAATGCACAATTCTCTACTCAACTTACACGCAAATGATCCTCTTTCAACACTAACTATACATTTCATTCCATTCATCCCGAAATCTGTTGATAATACAAAAATTCAACCCTTACGCATTTTCAAACTATTTCATTTAAGGATAATCTATCCATTCACTTGTTGTTCAAACAACGGTTGGGAGTCACAGGGAGTCAAAACGGTTACTTACAGGGAATGTAGTAAGTATAATTGGGCTTTAAATACAAATAGGGGCTGGGGGAATTCTCACAACTATTTTTTTGCAACTGAGGATTACTTATACTTTCTACAACTAGGTACTGACTTCCTAAACCCAGGTACTGACTTTCTACAACCATGCGCATGCTCTATTTTTCTAATAGTTACAGGAAATACATGTCATTACATTATAATGAATGTTTATATGATAATTATGTACAGATAAATCCATATTTGGTTATATATTTGGTTATATTGATATTTATATATACATCAGTAACCGGTTGTAGAAAGTCAGCAGGTACCCTGGTTGTAGTAAGTCAGTACCCTCAGTTGCAAGAAAATAGGTGCAAGAATTCCGGATACCACAAATAGGATCGTAAAGTTCACATCATTACTTCAAACACATTTAGTAATATGCATTCATTAGAAGACAGGAACTTTCTCCTGGAACCGGAAGCGACCAGTATGAATTGTAGATTTTTTACGTATTTATTACAGAGAATAGTTGACGATGAATTGATTATAAAATGGATTGATGGAGCCTTGAAAGTCTAAATCTAAATTGACTGTATGTCATGATCAAAATTGTGGCAAGCATAGAGGAGCCAAACAAAGTTGGTTATATAACTAATAAGCCAGCTCACTATCTGTACATTGACTCTAGTGACGCCACTTATGATGTCAGACTCAAGATTCGCTACTGCACTTTACTGTAATATAAGCTCTACATACCATTAGTACACATTGCCATTTAGAGATTTAGCTGTCTGCATTCATTATATCAGTGCACCACTTCAAATTACTGAAGTTATTTTCAATTTCCATGAACATTGAACATTCTGACAATGCAGTAAGTATTTTGGCTGTATGTAAATGCAGTAAGCAATCCAAAGAGATACGATTCGGAAGTGGAGCGGAGATGAAAATAAATATCACTGCTTTTATGACGATGAGATCATTTTAATGAAACTATATGCAGAGATTCGTACAATATGAAAGGATATTTATAAGCAATTGCGACTCAAATTGCGACTCCCTTTTAATGTATGCATGTACTACACCAAGCATCTAGCGGAACTTGGTATGAAATCCATCGATTTATTTACATTGAGTCCAGTACGAAAACATCCAAATTTTATTTTTTAGGAGCGCATAGAGAACTCAAGAACTCAATTTGGAAAATTAGTATTTTATCAGACATCTTTCAGGGACCTTGAGGATCACAAGGCTCCGTTTTGCCTTAAATGACTTTTAGTTATTTTCTAAAAAATAAATCCTGTCGAATAAGGAAATATCTTTTTTCGAAATCTGTCTACGATGACCTTTCCAGGCCAAAATTGTAACAAGTCTGAGACTTGTGACCGTCCAAAATAGTTAAATCTAAATTTTGAGCCTAATTAAGTACGTCCAGGTTGCGAATGATTGATAATTAAGCCTAGACGAAGTAGGAAAACACAATGTAAATTGTTCATAATTGTAACTTAATTCAATAAAATTGGGTATTTTGGAAAAAGTGTGTTACACACTACTCAGGGAAATCTAAAAAACATTTATTTATAAATAAAATAGCTCGGGCAAGCAAATATGCAAGGAGTTATTTAAAAAAGGAGCCCTTTCTGTGCCATTTTACGGCATAACAATTGTTGTTCTGCGTAATGGTTTTCATATTTGAGTAGGAAAGTTAATTACTAGTATGTATTAGATGGCTATTGGTGGATAGTAAGCTATTTTAGCTGTGTGAAAAAGCAGAAGCAAAGAAGGACTGGTTTTATTAAAATGAGTCCCTTTTTGGTTTTTTGTAAAAAGGAGAGTATTTTTGTTCCTTGGGGCTACCTTATGTAAGAAGTTATAGAGAGGAGGAAGATAAGAGATATGTGGGTAGGAGAGGACGTGGGGTAGCAGTGCAAGTACGTGCAGTTGTGTACAGGAACTTTGGTGAGAAGTAAAATTAGGCTCTTTTGAGTGTCTCATCATATTGCATGTAGTTCCGTTAGTCAGTCTCATATGTAATTTGAGATGTTGTCGGTCGGATCGGCTGATAAAAGGGGCTTTTGGCAAAACGAAACTTTATGTTTACGTCGTGCAATGATCCAATTACTACGACAGACCACAAAAAGTCCCCTCAACTTCACTCTCTCTCCTTTCACATTTCAGACTCTGGAATTATTTTGTTTTTAGGTTCTATGCATTTACGTAAGATTCCTTTGTAACAGCGATATGCTATCACATCTCCCAGTCTCCACCAGGTACTTAGCCTACTACTAGCTTAGCAATTTCATTTTTGTTGGTCTATCTCCCAAAACACCGTATGTTTTTATGTGTAGATAGTAACACCTGGAAAGGAGATTAACGTAGTAAAGTATGGCCGCGAGGAATGATTGTGGTACTGGAAATTAATTTATTACCTATTCGCAATAAAACCAAATAAAGACACATACTATGTTATTTATACGAATATGGTCATTTGGCTGTTGGCTCTCCTTGCAAAAATGGTGATAGTAAATAGAAACTTAAATAGATTGTGATTTAAATTAGGATGCACACGGTTAGCTATTATAGCTATGTTAAAGGGGACAGTTTCTTATTAATATTACAAAGACCACGGAAAGAAGTTGATGGGTAGGGTAGGAGGAGTCTGCTTGCATTTCAAGACATGAAAAGCATAATTATTATCAGCCCGGATTGAGTGCGGACAAAATGTGCACTACAGATATTTTGTAGACCGAGAGAATAGTCTAAAATTATTATTTCATGATGATTCTATTATGTATTTGGGGCATCTAAACCAATTGGGGCAGTTCCAAAATCCATTAATTTAATAGTGTGTTGCAATATTCCAATTACTTTGCGAAATTCAATTAGTCGATTCAATTAGCTGCGAGTGTGGACAACCGCCTATTTTGCCAACAAAAACGAGCCTCCAATTACAAAGACGGATCGAGCAAATATTAAACAAATTGGGGAGTTGGGAAACCTCTATGTGCCTTTGGAAATGGACTGTTGTTAAGTTTAAGTAAAGGGGAGCAACAAGAGTCGGGTCGGTCGGCGAAGAATGAAATGACGAAATCAGATGGAAACTGGCGATTTCGTTTCTCCTCGCGGTTTCTTTTATTGCCACCTAGCTACTTGTGCAGATAGTCTTGCTCTTAGCAAATGTCACAATTACTGTTGGTAAATGATCTCGAAGGCAATTTCGGTAGAGTGCACAACACACCGCAGTTTAGTTGAGTGTTTACCGAATTCTTGGGCTTTGTTGGTTTCTGACTAGGTTTTCTGGTCATCAGCCCTGGTCTCTGAACATCTGAACAACCATCGACGCAGTTCAACGTGCGCTCTCCTCCTTACGTTAGTTACGTAACAATGGAAAGAGATAAAAAGAAGTTATTTTCCACTGAATTTGAGTGGATTGAATTTGAGTTTCAGGGCGACGACTCTCTTCCTCAGAGACTGCTCTCCCTTATCTGGCTCAGCTGTATTAGTAAGTTCACTTTTGTAATGTAAACAAAATAGGTGCCCAAGCAAAAGTACGTATCCGAAGTACTCCACCAAGAAATTTGGAAACAAAGGTCAATGAAATGTCCGTTTGCTGCCTCACTTATACTTTCTCCGATGAAATAGGCAAACACAGACCATGTGCAGTCACTTTATTTTTTCTTTATACCACGTTCAAACCCCGAACGAAAGAAAGTTCGAATGGAAGATGTTCGGATGAGTAAGTGAAAGTCGCAAAGCGGGTTGCGGTGAAAGTCGTTTCGTCGAAAGTGCATGAGTCGGCAGTAGATCACTCGGAATATTGCTGATAGTGCATCTGTCCATCAGACTAAGAAGATTTAGGCTGCTAAAGGTTATGATAACACTAGTCTAAATGGATTACTTGGAATATGCATACATGGACTGATGTACTAAAATGAAGACCAACTATCACTCTGTAATCTCAAGACTGACGACGAAATACTCAGGGGGCCTAATTGAGTTGAAGTTCCTCAATATGTTATTACTTCGGTATATCTGAGTGAATAAATAACAATTCCAATAATACTTTTATCCTTTCAAAAGTGCCTAAACTTTCGTTGGCGGCGAAGGAATGTTCGCTTGTTCCGGGAAGGCAAGGAGAGCACCTTTTGCATATCACACGAAACGCTTTCTTTTGAGACGGTAGGCGAGAGAAAGGGGGATACATGTCTTGACTTTTTAACTTACATTTGTACTACATGAATTGTGAACGTGCCCAACCGACGATTCGACGATATGGCTCAGATAGGAACTTAGTTGATGCAAGCACAAAGTAATCGACAAGTTTATTGAACTGCGAGTCTATCGCAATGCATTCCGACGGATTCCTTTTGTTGCGTTCCATTGCATTCAATTCCCATCGCTTGACTTTAACCATGAAAAAAATGAAGTGTCGGGCGGCTGCCTTGGAACAGAACTCGGCAATGTATTTATTGAATGAGGATTGTGCGGAATTTCCTCCTCGCCCTAATACCTCATTATTTGATTTCAGAAGAGAATACCCGGAATTATTTGACTAATAAAAATGAAGGATCAACGGATTTTGCAGTAATATCAAATCGGGAAATTGAAACGCCAAAGCTGCGGAGTAAAATATTATTTCATTAGCAGAGTTGATGTTTCTGTATTTACAAGTGGAGTACTAAAAGGAAGTTAGCAGGAATGGGAAAAGGGTCAAGAAGATGTTTAATATTTGTATTAGGTAAAAGGAGTAGGAAGTCGGAGAAAGCCGGGAGACAACAGCAACCACAGAGCTGAAATGGCTTTCACTACTTTCACTTCCTACCGAATAGGCAGACAAAAGTTTCTTTGACAAAAGAAAAAGTTGCGAGTCTCATCTCATATCTCTCACCTACTCTCCATCCTCCGCAACTTTTCTTGTTTTCCAAACTTTTGTGTGTCATATGTGTCCATGCTAGTCATATATCTAGGGTAATAGTAAGCCAGCCAGCCTCCTGTCCTGCTACTCTGGTGAAAGCAGTATTAGTCTGACTTTAGTGACTTCGCAGCATCCACACAGAAAATGTAGTTGGATTAGTGCTTCCTCAGTTTCTCCTCTGGGTCGTCGTACCCTCTTCGTTAGGATATTCTTCCGACTTGCATCACCTCACTTTGTCTGCTCCGAGTCGATGACTTTTCAAACAACTGCTACTAAACACTGATAAGCACATAAACAGAGGCCGACCTGATCAGCACTTCTCTGTACCTCATGGCTGACTCCAACAGCCCATAGCCACCTAATGTTAGGTACTCTCGCTTTATGTGGCATCATCATCCACAATCCCAATACATAAACTACCGACTGAGAGTCTAATGGACGAGTCCAACCAAAACCTGAGACTGTCGAACGATCTCTAGCAAATACACACCCGGGCTCTATTTTGTAGTCTTCCTTAAATAGTTGAGGCATGACATTACACTACATACCTATCCTATTATAGAATAGAAGCACACCACTGCACTCCATTCCAACCTATACATATAATATGCTACTTCATAAGCTACTATTTATATAAATACATTATATATACATGACACCTTGTAGTAGGTACCTGTATATACACTACAATCATCCCTGAACTCTGCACACTCACTCTTACGTAACAGCTCTACTACTACTATTTTTCAAATTGCCATTAGAGAGAGAGAGTTGTGGAAATAGATATACGATAATAGTCTTGCAATAGTATAATGGGACAAGTATTGGATGAGGAGGGAAGGAATCTTGCACTGTCTCCCCTCACTCACTGGCCTCCATTTCATTACACCCATCGCCAGACTTTCTCCGGGCACCTTTCACCTTCTTCTGACAACCATTACTTTATTAGATCATTCCCCTCTTCCTATCACTGGGCTCTTTCCACAACACTCGCTATTCATACACAAATGGGCCCCTAGCTACCACGACATTGGAGACCGTGCCACCTAAGAGCCTTACGACTTATGAGACCGTCATCATTGAAGCCGTGGAGCCTATGCTTACATATCATTACTACTGTGCTTGTGGTTGTATAAACGTACTAGGTTAAATCATAATATTATTATTGTTGCAGTTTGTATGGACACTCTTAACAGGTGATTATTTAAAACACGATTATTCTACTTACTAAGTCTACTACTAATTGTCGACCAAAGCCATCATGTGTTAAGAGTGTGTACACCCCAACAATAGTAATAATATAACTGACTAATAATAAAGTAATAATATCTGACGATAATATTATTATAGTCAGATATAATAGGTAGGCATAGACAGTATATACATATACAACCACAGCAGAGCAGTAATGTAAGCAGAGGCTCTATTGTATAGCTTCAATGACGACGGTCTCTTAAGTCGCATCAGCTCCTAAGTCGTATTTGTTGAAGTTTCTTATGTCGTACGGTCTCCAATGTCGTAGATTTACCTTAACTTATTACTATTCTGCACTATCCACAGTTCACGACTCAGTTCCATTTGGATCTTAGAAGTAAGTAGGAAGTGCAAGGTTGAAGTGCATTCAGACATTTGTCTAGAATGGATTTTAGTTTGGTCGGACGCATCACATTATAGAATTGGAAGTCGCAGTGTTGGATGGATTGTTGTCGTGTCAGTTGACCTGTCAGAGAGGACTCACTTGAACTCTTCTGCAGTTCTGGTATACCCCAGGATTGGTGACTGCATGATACAGCAGCAGCAGCGCCAACTCCCAACATATTTTTCTGAAAGTGATGTGAGTATAAATCAAATCTTCCAATGAGGAGGAAAACTTTTCCACTTCAACTCTCCTCCGCTCTTCTGCTCCATTCCACTTCAGTCAAAACTCATCCCGCCCGCCCGCCACCCGCCCGCCCGCTTCACTCCACTTCAAATTAGCACGGAGCAAAACTCATTTGAAACAAATTCACTTTATTTTTCATTTGCAGTAGGAACAAGTAGGAACCTGACTACTTCAATGTCACAATTACTATTTTCTCTTGCATGTTTCTTGTCAACTTCCAAACTTTTGCCATCTCTCTTACTTATCTTAAATATCCAGCATTATTAAAATGCTAAAGGTTATCGCTGCACCTCCTATCTAACACCAAACCTTCGTGTATGACTGCGATATACTTACGCGCTTCACCTACACTTTCAAGCACACTATTATGGGATCGTCATTTACTCATGACGATGACAGCATGTCACTCACAATTCAAGCCCAAAATTGACTTTGCTAAGCTATCATACAAATAACATGTACAATGGTACCGACGTTGTCGACATCCCTATAATATTTTGACAATAAGCATAAGGTAAGTACCCCTATAATTTGATGTGTACTTACTACTTGGGATATTTATTATTCAGAGTAACTTTAGTTTGCTCTCTATACGAATGCTCTGTCTGTCTGTCTGTCCGTCCGAAAATTAGTGTGCACGATAACTTTCGAACGGATTAAGTTACAACTTTCAAATTTTCTGTGTAGGATCTAGGAATCAAAACGAAGGCTGAGTTTGTAAATGGGCCAAATCGGACATACCCCCTGATCTGGGGAGGGGTTCAAAAATGGGTATAACCTCCGTTCTATTCATCGTAGAAGGTTGTGGGTTGGACTACAGATAACCGGGCCGCAAAAGTCCGGGCCGCAAAAGTCCTGACGGCAACATTTTTTGTACCGCGTCTAACCTAAAAAAGTGGGTTTGATTATTTAAAATTAGGTTAGGTTC